>CAUHTR010001027.1:25000-92659 GCA_959609185.1 Schmidtea polychroa | reverse complement strand
TTTTGATTGCAACCAGATTTACTTTTAGTTAAACAAATTATTTTATTTTTATAATATTAAATAATAATTTGCTATTTATTTCTGTTATGTAGCAATGTTTCAGATACCGAGTTTGTGTTTAATATGGATCGAATGGCGCCAGCCGGAGTTGCATTGTTCGTATTGACACGTCAGGAAAACAAATAGAAATAAAGAAATTATAAATTTTAATGTTCACGTTATCTTATATTAAATTTTTTTTATAGATATAATAAATAAAACTTCGATGTTTTTTTATTTATTTTTTGATCCCACATGTCATTTCAGTAACTTGTTGCTGTTTTAATCTCCGCCATCCTCAAGCTCTTCTTCGCCATCACTCTCCTGGAAACCTTCGAAGCTCTCGTCATCTGAACTGGCCTGAAACATGTCCATGACTCGCTGTAGGCGCTCTTCTTCGATTGCCACATCATTTCCTTCTGCTTTTGATGCTTCACTGTCTCCCTCTCCATCTGTCGAGTCATCGGCGCCAACATCGGGAACGTTACTGGGCATAATTCCACACTTCTTGAATCCATTGTGATTGTTGTCACCTTCACTTTCTCCATGCAGTTATGACCCACTTGCATACTTCAACGTATGTGGCACGGCGTTGTCTACCAGCTGGTGTGTATGTGTGGGACCCAGTTGAAATCCACTTGTCCCACTCCTCACGAACAAACGTCTTGAATGGTCGATTTACAGCGACATCCAGTGGCTGAAGCTTGCAAGTGAGGCCACCCGGGATGACGGCGATATGGGCGCCCGCTGCGTTTATCTTCTTTTGAACAGATGACTCTTTGTGAGCTGTCATGGCATCAAAAACAAGGAGAGATTTCTTTTTGAAAATCCGCCTTGCCTGGTGCGGAAGCATTTGTCTGTCCAGATCCCCATGACGTCCGTGTTCATCCAACCCTTTTTATTGCATGTAACGACAACACCACTTGGAAGCTGTTCACGTGGCATTGTCGCACGTTTGAAGATAAGCATTGGCTTGAGTTTCTGGCCTCCAGCGGTGCAGGCTAAGACGACGGTAAACGAAGTTCTTTCATGTCCTGTCGTAGCAACAGCGACCGTCTTAACCCCGACTTCAGCAACTGATCGCGTTGGAGGGATATCAAAGACCATGGGCACTTCGTCCATGTTGATGACGTCATTTGGTGAGAGATCGTGTTGGCTGATTTCCTTATGAACAAATTCTCTGAAATCATCCAACTTCTTTTCCCAATCATCCGGAAGTCGCTGGCCGACTGTTGTTCGAGCACGCATCGACAAATTATTGCGCCGCATAAATTTGTAAACCCAATTGTACGAGCCACCTTTGAAAATCATCTAACTTCATTTCAACGGCCAACAATCTTGCTTTTGCCTTAATTGCCACCGTCGATACAGCTCGATTATTCTCTCTCTGAGCCAAAATCCACTTCACCAAATTCGCCTCCAGATGTGGCCATCTCGCCTTGCCGCCACGCCTTGCTCTTTTTCTCGGATTCATACTTTCCAGCTCTGTCTCTTCCTTCCTCCACTCTCGAACCGACGTCTCACCAACACCAAACTCCCGACCCGCCGCTCTATTTCCCTTCTCCTTCGCATACTTAATCACCTGAAGCTTAAAATCAGCTGTGTAAGACTTTCTTTTAGGCATATCGAATAATTTATGATGGGTTTTAAAATATCATGAGTTTATATTGTGCTATGAGAACAGAGAATTCGTTGTTTTATTTTGTCAGCCGTTGGAGTAAGACCAATAGTTTTAAACGGATCTAACCACGTGGCAATTTATCAGGCTGACGACGTCATCACACGCCGACAACCCAGCCAATAAAATTAAACGAATTTCACACGTGGTTTGTTACATCGCTGAACTTTAAATTTATGACTCGGCTTGTTTTGTCGCGGAGTCTCGTGATTAATAATATGTGATGCAAACAGCAACAATAAACAAACACGGAATGTAACGCTGTTTAATATTGAGATTATGAATTATTTTACAAACAAAATTTATGGAGAATAATTAATAAGTATACTAAACCGCATTTTTGGAAATTTACCAGCATCAGGTAGGTGCGCGCTATAGGCCAGGGCGCGTTATACAAATTTGTATTTACACATACAATAAAATCCGCGCGTTATACGCGGGGGCGCGCTATATCCGCTAAAATACGGTAATTATTCAGATTGTTAGTAAATTAATAGTTAGAGCAAATTTTTCATTAACCAAGTAAATTTACTTTAACTTCTTTGGGATTTTATTTTTCTCTCAAATTTCACAATATTTAAATTCGAATAACAATAATAATAATAAATAACAATATTCATTATAATGATAATAATAAAAAAAATAATTAAAATGAACATCTATGCATAATATTTTTCTAGAATATTTTAAAATAAATCAAGGGTGTTGCTAAAACATCTTCTAAATTGCTTTCATTTGATAAACTTGAAATTGAAGTCATAATCCAAATAATATTAATAATTCAATAATGTTTAATAAAACAAACTTTTAAAACCGATTTTAGTTTTGAATCAAATATCCTTTTTTAATTTTATTATACAGGTGAACCCGTTTAATATCACCTCAGTTATTATCACGACCCGTTTAATATCACTAAAACCAGTGTCGGATGGTACTATTTTGGCGCCTGGAGCAAACTTCTTGAAAAGGCGCCTATATTGTTAAAGTCTAAATTTGATTTTTCGCCAATAAAGAGACAGTTTCAAAGCAATGTGAAAAATTTGAATTTTGTTCAATAAAAATTTAACATTATTGTAATAATATATATATATATAGAGGAAAAGCGCTCAAAAATGCAAATTTATCAAAATATAGATTATTATGTAGAAATACGTGTTATAATAACAGTCAGTATGATAGTTTTGTTGAGAATAATTATTCTTCAATTTGATCGAAAAGGCGCCTTTTTTTCAGTGTGATTCTGGCGCCTGGTGCGGTCGCTCCCTCGCTCCACCCATAGATCCGGCCCTGACTAAAACTCAAAATCCACTTGCCAAACACTATTAAATCAATACATGTTTACTCGGTTAATATCATCTTGCATAATATCCATTTCCCGCTTATTATCTTGAATATTTTTCGATTTTGATATTTCAAATTCGCTTAATATCATGATTTTTTATGAATTTTTTTATAATCTTTTTTTATCAAAGTTCACACAGAAGAAGTTTAAAAAATTTAAAACTGAAACTTGATAATTTTAATTTAAAATACATATTGGAAGCAACCAAAATCTACAGGGTTTTGATATAAACAGAGGTAAATTTTAATAAGTTTTCTTAATTTTTTTGAGATTAAAGTGATTGTTGTTTTAATACACATGTATGTAATTTATAATTTCTTACAAGGGCTAAATCAAAAATGACAGAGCGTAAACGAACAGAATTAACCGTAAAACAAAAATTGGATATTATAGCAGCTTGTGATGGACCACCAAAACAAACGTATGCAGCTGTTGCTAAGAAATAAAAGTGTATAGATTAAAAACAGTGGTAGAGCACGAATGTTACTAAAAACCGTAGAGGTTTCTAATTACCGCTTTCAGAGTACTATGAGTTCAAAAATTATTAAGAGAAAATTTAATTTTGTGGCTACTCAGGTGTCATCAGGCAGTAAATAATATCTCTCGCACAAATTATTCAATTAAAATTAATTAAAATATTGTTTTCAGCTATAAAGGTGGATATCAAAATATTCTTTCGTTAGAATTCAATAAATATTTTAATTGTAAGAAATTTCAATCACGTAATTATTAGGATTCTAAATTTCGCCGTACTATCGCAAGTACAACATGTGCAATCGCACGAGGCCCCCTAATTTCGATGGGGCCCCTAAATACTAAATACATTAGAAAACCTTCTCCAATAGTAAAAAAATACCACGAATGGAAAGAAAAAAACAAAGATGAAAATTCAAAATTCGTTTAACTTTCAAAAAAATCTAATTGGCTACAATTTAATTTGAAACAAATATAATTCAGTTGTTTTTTTTAAAGAGCTAGAAAAATTGCTTTATAATTTCTTTGTATTATTTTTTATATTAATATGAATAAAAATGAATGCACAGGACCCCCAAAAGTTTACAGCACGGAGCTGCTTCTAAATTGTTAAACAATATTTCCTAATAATAACTCCAATTGTTCGCTAGATTTATATCATCTTGCTTACTTCTTCAAAAAGATTGTCGATTATAATAGTTTATTTGAACTCCAAATGATCTCCTTGAAACTAATTTATAATATTACAAAATCCGTGGCTTTTTTCAGCAGCGGTTTCCATTCGTTTTTTCTTAGAATTTAGAGCCCATTTTTACTAGACTTACCAGTTCAATTGAATTTTACAATTTAATATTTTTTATCGAATTTCAAATAATTACTGTGTTTATTAAAAAAAAGAGAGTTTGAAGACTATAAATCAGTAATATGTCGATGTTTGTCGATACTCATGAATTTTCGTGAGTATCAACAAACATCGAAATATTACTGATTTATAGTCTTCAAACTCTCTTTTTAATAAATTCAATGGGAAAAATAATCAGTGGTGAAATTGGAAGAAAAAAAAGTTCTTATAATTACTGTGTTGAATTTACAAAACATTCTCCTTAAATAACAAAATACCTGTTTTATTGAAAATAAATTTTTCAACTAAATTGCTATATTCCAAATAATACTTAGTGAGGTCAAATTAAATTTCATTAAAAATACAAATAATTTCAATGAAGAGTTTATTTATTATTTTTCTGCTGTTTATAAAATAAAACTTTAAAAATAAAAATGTGTCTAAAGTCTTTAGGCCCATGTTACTTCTTAGCTTAGTTACAAAGCCGCATCATATAAAAAAACTCATTCTGATGCAGTTGAAGTTGGTCTTACTGTTAGCATTGCCTGGCATACTAGCTCAAGGAGTGGTGTTCGCTTTGCAGTAGATTCCATTAATTTAATATCTTTCATAATACTTGAGTTATTTGATTATATTAGTTGGTTAAATTCTGGTCAGTATTTTTGATTTCTATTTCAGCCAACTCATTGTTCAAATGTACATTATTAGATTGATTTTGATGACTACCTGCCAAATGAACTTCTTTTTTTACCAATATGACAAAACCAGATTTATTGCTAAGAATCGTGAAGTGAATTACGTCTTTTCCCCAGTCAAAATCGTGATTGGTAGGGATTTATTTAACATTGCTAAAACGTCAACTGCTTTTGTAGTTTGCAAGAGATTCACAAAATAAAAATTCTCGCGAACAAAATCAAGAAGTTGACTACGGTTCGAGATGACTGTAGTTTCATCCAGTTGCATACTAAATTCTACTATTCTTGAATGCATAAGATTGTTGGATAATGGAACAGCCTCGAGATTTTTTATATTTAGATATAGTTAGAGATAATAGAAATTACAGAGTTGTATTATAGCATAATTAGTTTGAAATATTATAAAACATGTTTTTAGCCTTTTTTGCATCAAATACAACTTTTGAATGAAAATCTTCGAAACGGTTTGTTGCAAAGTAGAGCATTACATTCGGCACACATAACTGTGGTTTTTTTTGAATAATATGTTTCGAAGAACAAATAATGCAATCTCTTTTTGTTTTATTCTTTGAACCTTCAACCTGAGGTATATTTTTAGGAAAGTTACCTGTTGTTAGTTTCATTGGTGGTGCGTCTGATGGCCTTCTTCCAACTTGAGGTTTGTTTGAATCCTGGTATTTTGCAATCAATTGTTTTACTAATGAAACTTTTAAGTCATACAAAGTTATGTTTGGCCGCAATGAGACATAAGCACGATATGCATTGAAGATAGCTAAATTAATAAGGTAGAAGAATAATTTTTAAACCATTTCTTGGATTTTCTGTCAATATGCGAGTACGACATTTGCATGTCAGCTTCATCAACAGCCCGCATAAATTGATTGTATTCTATGGTACATGTTGGTTTTCTGATAATTTCTCTTGTCTTTCTATCTATTTTCTTGCTGTTAGGCATTGTTGTACCATGTATAGATCTGATCATAGTGACTTCGCGCATATCTTTTCACTTGGCGGGTAAAAGTGTTGAATTCTCATATGACTGTACTGCACGTTTTGTCATTCTACCAACGAATTTCGGCAATCCAGTTCTATTTTACGAACAGTTCCGCATGTCCTAGTTTTATTTTGAAAAAGAAAAGTGAATAAAGACGGACACTTATACCAGTTGTCAACAAACAGACAATGCCCTTTGTTCAGACAGGTTTCCATTAGTATTGATACAATAGATCCTGTTTCACCCAATGTTTGTGTGATTGGAAAATCACTGTCTTTGCGATCGAAATTGTTTTGTTATAATTATGAAGAGGGAGGTAGGAAATTTTGATAGTTGTTAGTGCTCTATTTTTTAAAAAAACCGGATTTAAAAATTCTTACACGTTCTCGAGTTAATGAGTTCGCCCATATATGAGCACCGATAGGAAACATGTTAAAATTATCTAGTCTTTATTTTATTTCTAACAATTTCTGTTATAATAGTAACAGTCACAGGTTTTTCAGTAAATTTAAATTTATAAAAAATCTATCTGGTATCAATCATATCTAAGGCAAAACCCACAAGCTTAGGTCTTTTGTCAGTTGTAAAATATATGAAACAAATTGTGAAAACTATTGTTAAAATAAAAACTAGGCAGAGGAAAATGCGAATATTAAAATATTTTTGTGATGATTATCGTGATTATTTATGTAAATTTGTGATAATTTTTGAACAGATATTATTTGAATATCTAAATTTTCCAAGACTTATGGAAAACGTAAATACTTTTTTATCTGCAAAATCGTAGGGACCCAATAAAAAGTTTAATAAAAGGTCTATATAATCTATTATATTATGCGCAGATTACCAATGAATAATAAATTATTGCAATTAGTATTGGAAAATTAAATTTGTCATTTTGTTAAGTTTAAAACAATTTAAATCAATTCTGTATTTTCTAGCCCTAAATTTTATTAGAACCTTGAAAAGTTACTTCATTACAAATTTCCATCACGTATTTTATAATTATTAGATCTGACAATAAGATTAGCGATTCGAGACAAATTTAAATGATTAATTCATTCCATGTGATAAATCTTTGCATTTGAACTGGTGTCCGATGAAATTAAAAAGATATTTTTTAAAATATAAAAAAATTTTTTAAATGTTCTTTTAATTTTCTACTAAGGATGAGAAACAAAATGAAAAGTTTTACTGTAATTATTTTTTTCAAAATTTAGATAAAAATAATAATTTCCTGATTTTATTTTCAAAATAAATTTCGAACAGATTATTTTCAAATTTCTATTTTATAGTTATTTGTAGAATATTTACTTTACAGGATCCTTAAAAACTTTATATTATTTATACTGCCTTAAATCTTCTGTTGCATTCGATTGTATATAAAATACATTATTTCAAGCTATAATAATAATATCATCATTATCTATTTGTGACAGATCTCATCTGACTTTATCTAAATGACCATTCGAAATCGGTCAAAAAAGTCAACAAAATGAATATTGTAAATAAAGAATTACTGTTAAAAATTTCTACTTATTTTACAGAAAAAAAGAAACTAATGAACAAATATCATTTTTCATTATTATTGTTATTGTTATTTTGTTATCATAATTATTGTTATTATGTTTGACATTATTTTAACCCATTATTATATGTACACGGTTCATCAACTATTTAGATTTTAGTAGTTATAGGACTCCTAATTATTACAAAATTTTAGTTTTTGAAACCAAAAACCACTTTTTTGGTGCAAATAAAATTTGTTTCGCTAGTGAGGTATTGCTTACAAGTGAAATCAAGAAGCGAACATTTTCCCTTTTATTAAGTTTTGTGACGACATTAATTTCTTCTAAATAGGTTTTGAGATAAATAAATAGATTTAATTGAAAAAAGAAACAATTTTAAAAGATACTTTTCACACCACAAAATCACGAAATGACACTTGTTAAAAACAAAGCCGAAAATTTATGTTGAATAGAAATAAAATTTTTGATATATTTTCAAAATGAAAATAAATGAAATATCACTGAAACAGGAAAATAAATCAAAGGTAACCAATAATATGTAACCAATATTATGTAAGAGTAAAAAATCAAAACAGTTTATATCTACATTTATGTAAGTTTATTCCTAATCCTAGATTGCTGACATGAAGAAATGATTATTAGTGGGCAATCTGAAAGTCTAAAAGTCAACATGTTGAGGCATTGAGTGACCCCTATTGATTGGGCTGTTGTGGTGAATCGATTTGTGGAAATATTCATTATTCAAACAATCAAAACTGCATTTGCAGTATTTTTCTTACTGTCTGGTTTATTGAGACATTTAATTTTTTACACTATTAATTAAAAATAAAAATTGTGTCTTTTTTTGTATGTTTTTCGATATCGATATATTATTTTATCCCACCAATTTTTATCGTTAAAAATTTCATTAACATTAATTTTTATTCATTGAAATTGGATAGAAATTTATAAAATGTTATTTTGAAAATATTTTCCTTCAAAAAGACGCAAATTTGCTTAACAATGGAAATAAAAATTAATCAAAAGCATATCAATATTATTAACTATATTAATTTTAGTAAACATTTAGAATTAAACTAATTTATTGTTACTATTATAATTAATTATTTTTATATTATTATTTTCTTAAATTATTGTTAGTACATTACTTTCATCACAATAATAACAAATTATTTATTTAGAAAACTTCAATCCATTCAATTCGTTTTTTAATATTTAAACTGAGACTTTGATTATTTAAAACAATAAAATGATAATTTAAGCCTTTTGCTGCAAATAATGTATTTAATGAAAGAATTTTCGACTATAAGATAGTCCTTGTCAATTTCCTGAATTTAGCAATGTTCTTCCCCAAAATACCTTTCAATCTTTCTTTTATTTCCTTTCTCTTAATTCTCATTGGTTGTAATATAATGAATTGTTTTACTAAAAACTTTTAAAATTTTTACATTTAAAATTTCAAAATGACACAAACTAAAAATTTTTAAATTTTTTTACAGCTTCTATAATTAGCTTCTAGAAGCCTAATAAAATATTTGAAAATATTCTAAATAAAGCCTCCAATAACCACTTATATATGCTATTTAAATATTTCAATAAATGTGTCAATTTTGATTTTCAAACCCTATTTTTTACAATTTTTTTCTATATTATTAATATTAACGTTTTATTATTATTATTATTATTATTATTATTATTATTATTATTATTATTATTATTATTATTATTATTATTATTATTATTATTATTATTATTACTATTATTATCAATTTAATGTAAAATAAATAGTAAATAAAAGTCATTGTAGATGGTTTTATTAATTAGTTCTTTTTATAAAAAACAATAATAATAATTATTATTATATAATATAATATAGAATATATAATATAATATAATACGATATAGTTTATATAAGTATATACTTGTTTACTACAAAATAATAACGAATTTTAAAACTTTTTAAAAAAATTTATTTGCACTTTGTCTATCATTTTAAAGGATAAATTAGGATAAAATAAAATAATAAAATTAGCCATATTAAATAAATAAAGCTGAGTATTGAGATTTTATATTAAATTTTAAAGTAGCTTGAAACATGACCTATTTAACACACAGATATATGTCAACAATACTTATTATTTTTACTGAAGTTTAATGAAAATTAAAATTTTCCTAAAAATCAATTAGGAAATCATTAAATAATTTAATAATAACTTAATAAAAAATAAAATTGATTAAAATTATTAAAAATTTACACGCAGAATAATAACTTGAATTTTCAATATTTTTGCAGATATTAATATTAATTTTTTATAAATATTACTAATTTGATTGGTTTTTCGATTTTTAAACATTCTGGAACACAAATATAGATCTAATAAAAATTCTTTAAAGTGAGAAAAGTCTTGTTAGAGAATTCAGCATTGAATGTGATAAGAATCTTTGAAATTAGAAAGAATTAGGTGTAAGTTTAACTTCAACTCTCTTCCTGTTCGGATGATCTTAAAGAACTTCAAATTCCAAGACATATGCATGCACCTCTTTGAATTAAGGACAATAGTACTGTCTCATTTCAGTTCATCTGGATTTCGAAAGATGTTTCACTGGAAATCGGAAATGCAAATGATTATATAATATAATGAATGGGCATATATATTGTAGTTTACATTTACGACCGTGAAAATTGATGTTTCTCCTCCGATGACATAATAAAAATTAATTAACAAGAAGAATAGTGCAATATTTATAAAAAGAAGTCTGACTGACATAAGGTCTGTCGTAACAAAATTCATTCGATGGTAAACTATTGTCAGCATATGAATACAAATCAAAATTTCTCATTCAGTTTTCAGACTTTATTCTGTACGTTAAATAATTTATTAATGAGAATTAATTTAAATTTTATTATTTAATTCATGTGTAAAAATGAAATGATAAACATTATGTTGACAAATAGATTCTTTCTTATCAAAATTTTTAATGAAAACACTTCACATAGTCAGAATTCAACATCACAAATGTATAAAATGTCGTCAGACACATTTGTCGTCGAATATGATCGGAATTTAATATGATTTATATTTTAATAATTGAAATCAATAGACCTACTTTAAAGTTTGATCTACATGGCAAACAGAAGATTTTGTAGAAATTCCCCGAGTAAAATATTTAGAATTCAACGAATCGGATCGATAAAGAAATGAATTTCGACGAGAAATAAATTCCCCTTGACTAGTAAATTTTTGATCTTTTAAACTTTCCGCAGTACCGGCTGATCCGCGACACGTTTCTCGACTTAAAAGTTGTTAAGTGTTACTCACAATACAAACAAAAATAATTCCATACATATTTTTCTGATTTTTCCCATTGCTCGTTACCGGCCAAGAACTTCGACCTCGTTTGAGAATAATTGGTTTTCGTTTTGATGTTGGAATATTGACCACTTTATTTATCCAATTCGAATCGTTTTCATTGATTGATAAATTATTAGGCTTTCCAATTGCATCTGATTTATGATTATAATCCGGACAAGAATAGATTTGTCTGTTCATTTTAAAATGCTCCATTTTTCAAGAAATTCATCATTTGTTAGGAAGTATTTCACAAACTATTGTAGCAAAGCATTGTCTAACTTACAAACAATTGTATGAAATGATCTTCATTCCTATTGGCCAATTCGTATTGCTTTAAATGAGTGTGTATTATTTTTACACACAATTAAAACCGGTGAGAGATTGAACAGCATGTGTTGCATGCGCTTGTAAATTTTATGCTGCTTGTTATGCTCAATAAAGTCTACTAGCATCGACCTTGAATTTTATATTACTTTTGTCGATCATTTTAAAAGCCATTTTATCATTAACATGATACGAAATTTGTAGTTTATAACATTTGTGAAGAAAGTATTTCTGAAAGAATATAAAAATACTAATTTGCAAAGATTAATCTTGTAATTTTAAATATATATTTGAATTTCATATAAAAGTTTAATTTAATTTTTAATATTTTTTTTAAATATTTTGAATTTAATTTTGAAAATTTAAAATGTTTGTTTGTAAATAAAATATTTGATTATTGTTGAATATTTTTCTAAATTAAAAGTAATTAACACGTAGAATGCCACGCTAATTTTACATGACATATTATTGTAGGAAATATTATTTACAACAGACAAGTTAATGTATATAATCATGCGTAACGAATTTATCTTACTGAGGTCAGTGGTGCCCCCGCGGCGCTGAAATGCGTTTCTTTGTTGTCGCAGAATTTTCAAAGTGGTTTGAAATAGCCTGTTATCTCCCCCGTTATTTTATTTATTCTTTTTTCAAGAGAGTTTATCGCAGTCGTTTGTTATTTTAAACTTGCTAATTCTTGTTGAGGCGTTGAACAATCAGGTAATAACATCTATTGCACTTTTACCCGATATATATCCTGTATTTAATTTTTTAGTGAGCCCTTAAAGTTGATCTGGCAACAAGTGAAGATCATACCTCAAATAATTCGTCTGACTATTTATTTTTGCCAACTTCCTCTAAACGACGTCGGATACTATTAGATAATGAAGGAAGTTCCTCAAGCAGTGACTCGATAACTGGATTCTCAGTAGGTATATCTTGCCTTCGAATTGAGACGGATAGTGAAGATGAGACTGAAAGCGACGATGAAAATGACATACAAGATAAGGACCAGGACATAAGTTGGCATAGACATCAAGTAAACATCACTTTCTCGAATTCTTCTGGAATCAGTGCCTGTGATCGTGAGCTTTCCAATTATACCGAACTATATAATGACATGGAAAGATAAAAGGGATATATTGTTGCTTTTCACTAGACATTCAGCGGAAATGACAACTGCTAATAAAAAATCGTATTCATGTGAAAAACCAAAAATAGTTGTGGAATATAATTTAGGAAAGTCTTTAGTAGAACTATAAAATGGTAAAAAAAGTTAGCCATATAGCTATTGTTAAATACTTGCATTAGTAATGTTCAAACATGTAACTCACAACAATATTTAAATTCCTGATTTTTGAGTGAAAATAGCTAGGCACTTAGCAAAATGCCGAGATAATGAAACTGAAGATTGTCTTTCTTCACGTACGAGGCTATTGAGAAAATTACGCGACGATTTTGTAAAGTATACTACTAAAAAATTTCAAAAAACCTAGGCAGGACAGAGCGAAAAAATAGTTCCAAAAAAGTTGTGACATACTGTGAAGACTGTAATGGTTCACCTTTCCGGGACTTATAGATATTGAGTTATACAAATTCTTTTGATAAAAACTGAGCGATAGTCAATTTTTGGCTGTACATTTAGGACATGAACGATTGACAATGACTCGTATAATATGTTGTGAAAATCTGAGCGCCTAAAATTTAAAGACGAAGGAAGAAAGTTCAGAACTAGGAAAACAAATATTAGAATACCTAGAAATACCTAGAATACAATTCACACAATCTAGAGGTGTTATCAAAGACAGGATGCCAAACTACGCGCGTTTGTAACAAGAGCATGGTGTTCTTTTAAATGCTACAGCATTTCACTATTTCTTTTGAATGCCACAAACGATTTCATCTTTTATCTTTTCACAACTCCACATAACTATTGATTAAACTACTAGGTACATGTTGCAAGCGACGTTGTTGCTGTATATTAGTGTGTGGCCATCAGAAAAAGTGAGCCCAATTCCAAGGACTGTTAATGCTCTGATGGGCCTCTGGGTTCACGTGTTCACCATAGGATGTACTGCATCTTACTTTCCTATTGTCACCATTTTACATTTCATTACTTTTAACTAAACTTCCTCGTTTATGTTTTTACCATGTCTTACCTATTCGACTCACTAAGCACATTTCATTACTGTTGACCAGACTTTCTGTTTTCTAATCTAGGTTTCCTAATGTCTTCATTATTAAAACCCATTAGGTAACTGAGTACATATGTCGATATATTTTATATTAATTTTTGTTTTTTTCAATTTAGATCTTTATGAGGTCTTTGCTTAATCAAAATGATTTTCGACTTCCTGTCTTCTGATTGAATCTTATATTATAATAATGTTGGGTTTTATTAATTCAAATTTAACACAGTTTACAGTCTAGCAAAAAGAAACCGTCCGTTTTCAGACATAGAAAGTGAAATAGAGCTTCAGATAAAAAATGGTTTGGTTATGGGAATTGGACTTCATTCACGACATAGTGCGACAAAGATAGTAGAAAATATTGCGAAAGAAATTAAGAAATTTTAACTTCAATTATTGAGCAGAATTTAAAAATTTGTATTATTATTGACGAAGCTTCCACCATTTCCAGTAGATCAACGATCATAGTATTCTATAGTGGAATAATCTACATTAAATCTTCTGAAATATCCCCAATAATTTTCGTTGATATTGCGGAACTTGACGCACAAGATGCGAAAACTATTTTTCGAAGTTTGTTGGAGGTATTGCTTTCTGTGGGATTTGATACAAATTATTTAAAAATGAATTTAATAGGATTCTGTTCTGAATGTGCCAGTGTTATGCTTGGCTTTAAATGTGGAGTTAGCGTAAGGATCAAAGAGATTTTTCAAAATTTTATTATTTGGCATTGTCTTAATCACCGCCTGCAAATTGTTTTAGATGATTCCATAAACGACATCAAACAAGTTAATCATTTTAAAGTTTTTATGGACAGAATTTCCCCCTGAAACTTAATATTTTTTGTAATGGGGTTTATTTTTTATTTTGTTTTATATGTTAGTAATTTTCGTTCTTAATAAAAGTTTTTGACATGTTACAGTTATTTGGCCCAACAGATTGGTTGAATTTAAATTATTGGCAGTTATAAATAAAATATAAAATTGACAAGGACTATCGTATAGTCGAAAATTTTTTATTTATATTAAATATATTATTTGCACTAAAAAGCTTAAATTATCATTTAATTGTTTAAAATTTAATGAATGCTGCTACCAAGTAATCATCACTTTATACTATAAATAAAGCTTTAACAATCTGGTTATACTCAAAATATTTATTGGTCATTTGTCATTTAACAACAATAATAGACTTTCATTTTCAATCAAATGTTTAAAAGAAAATTAAAATACATTCAAAATTGACAAATCTCTTTTTTTCGGGTAAATTTTTTTTGAAAACCAATTAGACTATTTCCAAATTATATCTGTGGTCGTTGATCAAAACCGTTTCTAGGGGCTGGCGGTTATGTCAATCATCCTGGATACCGAGGCACAGCAAAAAGTAAGGAGTGATAAAATGATGAAAACTAGCTCGCCAAATAGTTGTAAATGCTTAAATTAAAGATAAACGTCTACGTATCGGTATTTCTACTATTCAATAGGTGGCGCAAGTTTATTTTGGATTCGCAATCGTTTGACGTTAGTTTGTGAAAGAGGATAGGGTCTTGGAGATTAATGCCAAATATAACCCTGCATTGGGCCTCCAAAAGACCTTTCTACGACCCTGAATAGCTTGTTTAGTTATTTATTTGAATTTTATTTTTATAAATATTTCGGTTATTGACAAGTTTTTTTAGAATTTTTATTATTATTAATATGATTTAATAATTTAAAAAGCGTAGCTGCTCAAATAGCAATCGGTCAAAGGTTTAAAAATTATATATACATTTGATGTCAAACAGTTTACTGAAATACTCACTTATTCAAAAAAAGGTACTTCCGTGTTATCTTACCCCCAAAAATTAAATTATAAAATACAATTAAAATATCAATATAAAAATGAGAGAATTCATTATTGATGACGTTATTGAACATGAATTTATTAAGGCTATCTGTGATTTATGTGATTATGTGAGTTTATGTGGCGCAAACGTGTTCTAAGCAACAGTATCGATGTGTTCGACACTATTCTCAACGACATTGTGGGTTTTCTGGCCACCTGGATGACCATTTACAAACTCTTTACAAACATTTGCTGAGTTTGTAACTGTGATTTAGAAAATAAATATAATAATTAAGTGTTCTTTTTTAATTTAATTTTTGGGGGTAAGATAACACGGAAGTACCAAAAGAAATAATGTATCATAAATGTTTGAATATAATACATAAAATATCACAATGAAAAATCAAATTTTTAATGAAAAAAAGTAACCAATGTTTTATTTAGTTCAAAATCTAAATTGCATATTTAATACGAAATAGAATCGTACACTCTCCTTGGTTCTCTATATAAGCAGTCTTCCCATAGACACCTTAAAAAGTATTTCTTGCACATTTTGTAACAAATAATTTTCTTTCGAATTTCAGGAAATTCAAACATGTTGAAACAATCATACCGACAGTTGGTGTCGTATTTCTTGAAACAGACTTTCTCACATTTCCTTAGATCTCGGGATGATATTGAAGTGATGTTGATTATTGAGACTATCAACAAATTCTAAATAAGAATCGAATTCCTAATGATACTGCCAAATCAAACTTACGAGAATCAAAAAGGTTATCGACATTTTGAAAATTGATTTTTGCAGAAATTAATGATAAAAGTTTTAGAAATGTTGTCAAATCACTACAAAAAGCCTACGCAAATAATATTTGCAAAATAATAGGCCAATGCACGCACACACGCGCACGTAGCTTTATTTTCATTGATCGGTCAGTAAGAGTATTTAAATTTAAAATGATTTATTAAATTATAAATTTTGTTTGATTTTAACAGTTAAAATAATAAAAATCTAAATTAATTAACAGACTATTTTCCATGTCCGGTTTCCGGTACTTCAGTTTCATTTGACAAACATTTTCATATTTTGTAAAAAATAACTGATAATAAAAAAACTAATTAAAATTGTAAAATGTAAAAATTAGAAAACGGTAAAACATTTCGTTATCTCAATTATTTCAGTTATTTATAATTCGCATTTCAATAACAATTTTTGGATTGTATTTGTTAATATATTTTTCAATCTTTGAAATGATTTACAAGAATAAAATATAAGGTTAATCTAAATATCATTTCTCTAAAAATATCAATAAAACTTTTAAAAAAAGCAAATCTTATTCTAATTTAAAATAGCTATTTAGTATTTTGAAATATTTACTATGACTGATACAATTACACATAAGCTTAAACAATGAAAAGTTGATGTTTTAAATTATATTTATAATTGACCTTGATAAGTGACATATTTGAAACAAAATTATATTAAATTTAATTAAATTCTATTAATTTTAAATGTATTATTAATTCTATATATGTATATTTTTGGTTATATACCAAATTTTTGTTTTTATTTTTGAATTATTTTTATTAAATTTGACTCCATAATGGATTTCGGCATTTCCAGAACATTCCATGCTAAATTTAATCTATTTCTTATTTTTAACTTGTTTTTTGTGAATTCTTTTCTAAAATTTATATATTTTAAACTGAAACTTTTTTTTTTATAAATTTTATTGGGTCGTTTGGCTTGCGGCCATGATGAATTTCGCCATTTTATTGATTGTTCTGGCTTTTTTATTCAAAATTTTGATATAATTTCGTTTACGTTAGATTTTATGGAGATTTTCTTTAATTTTCATTTTTATTTTTATTAATCGCCTTTATTCGAATTTGTTTTTGTTGTTTTATGTCTTTCGGTTATATTTGAGTAAGTTTTAGTTTGATACTTCTTGCTCGTGTTTTATTTTATTTTTAATTCAGATGTTTTATTTTTGGAATATTATCTCTCTATTATCATTATTTACTTGGTGTTTTATATTTTTTTATTTAAGTAAACTTAATGCTGGGAATGCGTGTTGTGTACTGACACATTTCGTCACCTTCCTAACTTTGGGTTTAGAAATCAGTTCTAGCCTAACAGAGGTAACTTCACTTTCTAGAAAGTTTCACAAGCCAAAGCAGGCTCATATTCATACTTTCCTTCAGTTCTTCATAGGAAATTTCTTCATTAAACCCCAATTCCAACTGTAAAGTGGAATCTTTCTAGATTCCGTACTTTTCCAAGGTTCTGTTGTTTTTAGTTACTTGCTAGGGAATATCAATCATTGTTTATGAACTTTTGTTCCGTCTTCTTGGAATCATTCTTTAATTTTTTAATCACCTAGATTTGACGAGTGGGCTTATCAGTGGCGTAACAACGGCTTGGCATTGGGTTAGTTGACTAGGACGCCGCTAAATCTCTAATTTTTAAATTTTTATTTAAATAGATTTTTCACCTTTATTCTCGATAGCAAAAAAGTTAATAATTAATTATATTTAAATATATATCATTTTTAAACCATTATAATTAATTAATTAATTAATATTTTGTGATTTTTGATATTTGACTGTTTTACGACCCGTTCTAAACAATTTTCTAACAATTTCTTGCTCACTGTCTTCTTCACCATTCCCTAATCTACCCCTCTCCCGTTTTCCAGCTTCCATATCGATAACATTTCACTTCCTCAGGTTTGAGCACTTTTCCATTTCGTGTCTGATTGTACCCTTTTATAGTTTTGTTTTTATCATATCTTTCTTTGCCATTACTTCTCTGCTTGACCGTCATTCTTTTTCGTTCAATTTCGGTTTTCTTTTTATTCGAAACTATTCAATTTGATATAATTTAATAATTTACTTTAACAAACTCAACAAATCTTTTAAATGTTCTCGCTACATGGGAATTGCAAAAAACGTATCCGAATATCGAACGAGCTCTGAAAATATTTCTTACAATGCCAACCATAGTAGCCAGCGCTCAAATGAGTTTCAGCAAACTAAAAAGTGTTAAAAACTACTTGAGATCGACGCCAGGCCAACAACGCATATCATCTCTAGCTCTTCTTTCCATCGAATGTGGACTTAACGGTCAATTAAACTTCAATGAAATCATTAATTTTGCAAACATTGAAGCAAGAAAAGTTAAGATTTGAGCCTATGATAAAAGAACTAGGAGTGTATCAGTGCAGTGTCACTTAAATCTACTTCTAATTTTGAATTTCTATCTTTATGTGTGAGTTAGTGAGAATGACACACTGACACTATTGTTTTTATTTATAATACATGATACTTCAAGTATTGCTGTAGTCTGTTTTAACGCAACAATATCCAGTTTTATCCACCAATTTATTTAATATTATTTAGTAAATAATAAACTGTAAATTAGTATTGTTTCTGTCTTTTGAATTTTTGATATCCACGTTGTATGACCTTCACTGTCAGACTACGTAATTATTGTCATAAATAAAATAAGAGAAATTCAATTATTTTTTTCGAACAATTGAAAAATCCACAAAGCTAAAACTTGTCAATTTGTTAAGGGCGCTAAGAATAAATTAGCCAAGGGTGTCGAAAACCTAGTTACGCCTCTGGGGGTAATTATATATGTTTGTATTAAATTAATTTTTTTCTACCATTTTCTCAATTCCAATTGTAAATGATTTTATTCCATGCAATATCATTTGTTTTAATAATATGAGGTTATTAATTCATTTTTTATTTTATAGATGCTTTTATTCCACGCAAACAAGAACATGTTACACACACCCACACATTTATTATAAGTTAGTTTTATATATAGTATTGAAAATTAATGTCATTTAGACTTTTTAAAAATTATGATTTTGTGAAACCATTTTAAGTCAGTAAAATATAACTAACAAGAACATAAATCGATTAAATTAATTAATCAATTATCTAATCAATTATGTCTGATAGTGATTCAAATAGCTTACCGAGTAAATTAAAGGAGATTGTAAACCTAGAAAGTAGTTCTGGAAAGTTTGAGTCCATAAATGAACAAACATTTGAAAAAGAGGATTTATCAAGTGCATCAGAATGTTACGAGCAATATTTCATAAACCTAGCGGGAGATAGTGGAAATAATGATAGCATCATTGCGACCAAGATTGTTATTAAAGATTCGGATAATAATCAAGATGCCAATAGTCTTTCAACAGAGTTGCAAATCAAACAAGAGAAAAATAAAATAAAATTTCCCGAAAGCCTGGACAGTGTCAAACGTCAAAAGCGCAAATCGGATTCTTTAAATGGCATTTTAAATGATTTTAAATCCGAAAATTCTTCCCCGGAAAATTATTGGTCAAAAATATACAAATTAGCCTCGCAATTATTTGAAACTAAAAATAAGATTAGAAAAATTAATTAACAATTAATAAATGATGTGGATTTATTTTAATTAAGTTTAATTAAAATTCTGTAATTAATTGAAATAAAAAATTTCTTTTTCAAGTTTACTGAATTTTTTATGGGAAACTACTAGCAATCCATGAATAAATTTGAATTAGATTCATTAATAAGCATGATTTTTCTAAATTGACAAAAAATTTCAACTAGGGATTGCAATACCGGTATTTGAGCTAAAATAGTAAAATTATAATACCGGTATTCATCCCGTTCAATACCAGCAATGACGGTATTGAAAAATTTTTTCAAATAATTTTCAATGAAAAAATATCTTGAATGAATTTTGCAAAAGAAATTTCGTTAAATTTTGAATTTTTCATAAAATAATAGTAGTAAGCAGTGAGAGAATAGATATAGCATAGCAAACATTTAAGAATATTTCATGTATATTAAGTGATAAATTTTAAAATTAAAGTAATCAATAGGCTCAAATAAGTAAATTAGGTGCTAAATATTTCAATTAAAGTAAATCAAGGGTCAAAAAAATTGAATTAAAAGTAAATTAGAGTCTAAATTTTAAAATTAAAGTAAATTATGGGTTAAATAGGTAAATTAAGTGATAAATTTTAAAATTAAGTAATCAATTAAGTCTAGAATTTTAAATAAGTAAATTAAAGTTAAACATTTTAAATTAAAGTAATATTTCAAAATTAAAGTAATTAATGTAATAAGTAAATTAAAGTACTAATTTTAAATTTATTATCAAAAAGTTTGAATAACCACCAACTTTTGAGAAATGAAAATATTTAATGAAAATTTTTATGAAATATTTTTCAAAGTCAATTTTAGATGCAAATCTTTGTGAATTAATCAATGACCACGTGTAATTATTGGTTAAATATGTAAATAATATATTTGGTTAAGTAAATTATGGTGTAAAATGTTAAATTAAGTAATACAAGAATAAGTAGGTAAATTAAGAATAATTGAGTAAATTATAGGCTCAAATTTTTAAATTAAAGTAAATCAATGGCTATATTTGGTAAACAAGTGTTAAATTAAGTAAATAAAGGGTTAAATTAAGTAAATTTAGGGTTAAATTTAAAAGTTCAGTAGATCAAGGTCCAAATTTTAAAATTAAGTAATCAATGGCCTATAATTTTAAATAAGTAAATTAAAGTTAAAATTTTTAAATTAAAGTAATATTTTAAAATTAAAGTAAATTAATGTAATAAGTAAATTAAAGTAAGAATTTTAAATCTATTATATAAATTTATTATAACAATCGCTAAAAAATGGCATTGATTTAAATCTAACGAAAAGCACAAAATCTAATATAGATATTACTACAATATATTTCGACAGAATCACTGTCATCTTCAGGTAGAATTGAAAATCAAACTAAATCAATATAAATTGCTCCTTTTTTAAACAAACTAATTTACTAATTCATTAATTTTTTTAAATTAATTTCTCTAAAAATTTACAAAATTCTGTTTTTTCAATTCAAACTTTAAAAATTATAAAAGTTTTAAAATTTTAAAACTTTTCAAAACTCACAAAAGTTGAAATCAAACAAGATTCTAATAAATTTTCCACAAAATTGTGTTTACTAATATTAATCAATTGCTTCAATCGATAGTGATCAGGAACTTGAAAACGGAGATGACGGACAGTCATTCCAATGTATGTAACCAAGATCCGAAAGATATCTAAGTAAGAATTGAAATCCACTAATAAACACGAAGTTAAAAAAACAGGAATTAGATACCACCTTCCAACGTTGAAATGTAAACCTAAATAAAAAACTGTGCTTGCTGATATAAATTAATTCCCTCAGTCGACAGTTATCCAGAACTTGAGAACGGAAATGACGGCTTTTGAGAAATAAAAATTTTAAATGGAAATTTTTATGAAATAATTTTCAAAAGCAAAATTAAATACAAATTTTTATTAAATTAATTTCAGAGACAGATTTCAATTAACTTCTACTAATAATAACAATAATGGTTATATTTGGTAAATAAGTAAATGAAGGACTAAATTTTAAAATTAAGTAATAAATTTTGAATTATGATTAGAATTGGTAATAATAAGTAAATTAAAATAAATTAAGGTCTAAGTTAATTAGGTAAATTAAGTAAATTCAAGTAAGAATTTTAAATGAAAGTTTTTATGAAGTAATTTTCAAAGACAAATTTAAATATAAATTTTAATAATAATAATAAAAATAATAATAATAATAAAAATAATAATAATAATAATAATAATAATAATAATAATAATAATAATAATAATAATAATAATAATAATAATAATAATTATTATTATTATAATAATTATAATAATAGCCAAAAGAAAGAACAGACAAAAAGAACAGCCAAAGAAGTCTGGAAGCAAATAGATAAGAAAATAGTTGAAAATGGATGGAATAAATTAAAGGATACGTTGGAAAGTAAATTGATATGCCCTGATGTTAGAAGAATGATGAAGAAAACATTTTTTCTAAGAAAACAAGGATCAGATGAATCCATTATTGAATTTGGGTATAATTTGATTTCATTGGCGAGAAAGGCATTCTCAATAAACTCTGTTGATGATGATATCAATGTTCATAATATTATTATCGATATATTTCTGAAGGGTATCAACAATGATTTGAAATCAATGGCTGCTATGGTACAATATGATGATGTGTTTGATTTAATAAAGAAACTTTTAAGTGTTGAACGAATGATAGCTGATTGTAATAAGCTCAAAGATTATAATGTCCAATGTTTCAAACATAATTTTAGAATTAGTGATTTCCGCATCATCCGAATGTTAATTATAGCCATTCAAATACTTCTAATGATTTGTATGGTATTGAAATGAATCGTTCCTAATGAAATATCTTATGAAAAAGTGTTGATTATAGAAAACATCTCATTTGAATCTACCAAATGTCAATAATAATTTGATGCAAAATACAAAATATAAAGATAAATACAATATGCTCAAAAAATGTGAGTTAAATAATTATTCTATATTTATAAATTTAGGTATTATCTGTGTCATACTGAAATTAATATGGAGCATTCATCAAAAAATAATACACTACTATGTAATTACTGACTCAAGATTTCTTCCATCGTCTTTCTATGTTACTGTGATATATTTAAATTGTGGAAATAAAATTGGATCCGATGGGGAGATAAGAAAAAAATATTCTACAGCTAACTTGAATATTATTCTTTTTACAAGCAAACATTCATGTTCAAGTTTCCAGCAACATACATAGAAAAAAAATAACGCATGTCTCTTTAAAAAACACTTGAAAATTACTGTTGAACAAATAGAGATGTTTTGGTTACTGATGAGGCGATGTGCGAATTAAATTTTATCCATAAACACTGATGAAGCGACCTGTGAATTAAGATTTATTTATAAACAACAATTATTAAAATACACATTTTTGTTATTCTCACTTTGTGTCAAATTTGAAGTTTCAGCAAGTAAAGTTCCATCAATCACAGGATTTGAAGATGGTGGATTCTGAACCATTTGCTTAAACGAAATATGATATAAACGGGAAACATTGAATGATGAATAATATAGATGAAATTGATTATTTCATTACAGAATTTCTCGATCAAAAATGATCCAATCATAGCTGAGAAGCTGCTCAAAAAGAGAAAATTTACAATTGCTGAAGGAAATCATGAAATGTTTTAGTTACAGACAATTCTATATTTTCTCTAATAATCGGGAAAAATTCCATTTCCATGGTAACAGATATCTGTTTGGTCGATCGATATAACTTCAATCATGTCTATGAAATTCATTGTGTCTGTGAAAAGGCTGAAATAAATCTCGAATGAGAAAATGCGTTTAATTACTGTTTAATGAAACACAATGAAATTGATAATAAAAAAGTGGAGGAGATTAATATTTTCACTTCTAAATATTTCCTAGGAGTGATGAAAGATTTTTTCAAATTAGACAGAACAGCATCCGAATTTATGTCCAAGCATATTCCGACACGTTAACAGACAGATACCAACTAACATCTATTGAGTATTTAGAACCAAGTACAAACAACCAAGTACTAAAAACTAAGTATTTACAACCTACACATAAAATAATAACAATTAAAGACTTAATAACATTTATTCATCAAGTATTTGCTTATAATAAGTTCTTCTTAATTCAGCAAGTAGAATATTTCTTAAAATTCTTGTCAAAATCTAAAAAGTCAACCAGATACTACCAACTAAGTACTTTTAAAAAACAGCTATTATATACCAAACAATAAACAACAAGCATTTACCAATAACTAGGTTCTTACAACTAGATACCAACAACCAGATACCTGCTACCAAGTACTTACAACTAGCTACTAGCAGATTAGTGCCAACAACTATGTACAAACAACAAGCAACCAACTAGGTACCAAATACCAAGAAAAAACGATGTCTCAAACTACTAAACACTTACAACTAGCTACTTACAACCAACTAAATATTCTTCATTGTATTTTATCAAATGCCTTTTAAATTAATTTTTTTATTTCTGTTAGAATTCAAAAAATATTCACGGGAAGATATAGGGCCAAGCGTCACAATTAAAAACAAACTTTTAAACTAACCGGAACCCAGCAAGATGATGGGAGATTGCTAACTGTTGTCATTCATAAAATTCAATAATTAAATAAATAACTTGATAAATAATTTGAAAAATCAACATTTAATTACAAACGACATTATAAACAAGATTATATTTCTTATATATATATATATAATATTGATTGGCTACATCACCAATTAAAACAATGCCCAATGAAAATAGTGAACATTTTATCAAATAAATGCACATGATTCTGTCATGCTGATTTATATAGAGTAAACGACTAAGAGTCAACTATGAGATGAAAGAGATGAAAAAGATTATAGGAGATATGATTCATAGAAGACATTAACAAATAATATCAAAGAAGCAATAATACCAAAAGAGGTTGTACAACCGTTTGAAGTTATATTAAATTTTATGGACCACTTAAAACTAATGTTCAAGAACGAAATATGAAGCACTTCGAATAATATAATAAACTGTCGGGAGACGTTTGAATCCTATTATAAATAATGAGTTAGCAAGAAACTATAAAATCCATTTGCAATTTTCTAGTCCATATAATCATATGAATCCACATGAATTATTCGAGACAGTTTTACACAATTAGAGATTGAATTATTCCATCAGTCAAAGATAAGTTTTAAAAAAATTGGGGTGAGGTATCGCAGAAAGTTAGTTTACATTGAATGAAACAATTCAAAGTACGACTTGGAAAAGTTTAGAACAAACAGTGTTCGGTCTTCAAATAACAATAATTGCACGATAATAAAATCGCATGAAAGAGAAACAAGATTAAAGTGCACAAAAACCAAAGAAATATATACAATTGAGAATCTAAAATTGAGAGAATTTCAGTAAAATAATCTAGTACTCGCAAGGATAAAGATAAGGAAGAAATACGGTGATAGATAAGCTGAACCCTATAATGTACTGGAAAAGATACATTAAACGAGTTATGAATTAAAAGTGTTGGGTTTTAGTTAATTTAAGTCGGTTACCTCTGACTCCTCGTGTTTTTTTAATCAAAACAATAAACGACCCAACTTATATTTGAATCAAAAATATATTTTCTCTTAACAATACACAATCAATAATCAATAGTTCAACAGTTCGAGTTTGACCGATTCTCCGCTAAAGATAATATTCACCTTTTATTTCCTTAGGTTCTCTTGACCAGCGTTTCCTTTTTCTCTTTGATTTGATCCTTTTTCACGTTTTCGTATTCTTATTCCACATCTTCTTTTTCCCTAATCTCCTTAATTCGTTTCTTCTTACCCTAGCTGAGGCAAAATGCCGACTTGCTCTGATTTTCCCATTCCTTATAAATTCTTCGAAATGTGGATGACAAATGGTTATTGCCGAGCCAATCTCTCACTTGACATTCGATTCCACATATCTGCCTCGGCTGTCACCAATAATGGTCCAACGAACAAATATAATCATGGCCCGTCCGGCCTTTCTGCACGCACTATCTTCTCCTTGTTCTTTGCCAATTAATCATTGTGTCACGCTAATGGGCCCAAATCTTCCTTCTATTTACTTTTCTTTTTGTTTACCCAGCTCGGGTTTCCTTCATTTCTCGGGTTCTCCATTGGCTCGGGTTTCCCATTAGCTCTGGTTTTTTATTAGCCAATTAATTAATTAATTAACGTTTTCTGTTTTTAACACATTTGAATGCTTTTCGACCCTTCCTAACCATTTTCTGATAAATCCCTAATCATCATCTTGTTGACCATTAGCTAATCTATACCTGTCCCGTTTTCCCAATTCGATTTCGATGATTTTACAATTTATTGTTTTTTCTCGGATTTCCGGATTCTTGCCTTTCGCAACTGCTTTTGCCATTTTCTGATACTGCTTCCATCATACTTTCCTTTACTATCAATTCTGTGCATGATCACGCTTTTGATTTGTATTTTTTCTTCACTTACTTTTTATTTAAATTTTCAATCTAAATTTCATTTAAATTAATTTTAATTTACAGACCTCAACAAAAGGATAAATGTAGAAAGTATATTATTAGAAACGAATAATAAAATATAATTTGTAATTTAATTAATAATGTAATTATAAATAATGTATGCTACAGTAAAAGTATACATTTCAGTCAGTGCATACACTATCTAGTTGATTGTATACTCCCACTGATTAGTATTAATAACAGTTAAGATGATTGAGACACATGCTTAAACACAAAATTATCCACAAAATACACCCATTAGTCAATGAATACATGAACTAGATAAGGTATGCACTATTTAAAATAATGTATACATCCACTGAAACAGCTAGTAGAAGCATATGTCAATTAGATAGTGTATGCAATGACTGAAATGTATACTGTAACTGTAGTATATATACAGACCTCAACAAAAGGAGTGGATGAGTTGAGCTGAATGTGACGTCACGCTAGTTGTATATTATGGACCACAAAAATTATTATTGCAATAATCTTCCTCTGCTACTATGCTAAAATGATGCTGACTAGACAACGATGGCTAACAATTATTGCTGCTACAGGAAGCTCCCAAGCAGTCTAGAGGACCGTATGATACCACTAGGCAACCCTCATTTCGTGAACAATAAAATGACCTAACTACCGGGTGGGTGGATCAACAGAAATGTGACCAAAAATGACAGGATGTATGGGTGGTTTAAAAATGGTCATTTTTGGCGTGACGTAATTATGCGATGACCATTAGAAATTAAATAAGGTTCTTCATTGCTAGTAATGCATCAATTTATCCAAATTATTAAATGCACTTGGATTACCACATATAAAACTTACTATTTAAATGTTATTATTTCAATATCTTAACAAAAACTTTAATTCTTATTCACCAGATCTGAATAGCTGCCAAAGTGGGTGACAGGTGTATTTATTTTGTATATCAATGAATTGTTTTCCACCTTCCTGATGTTGTCTTTTTTCTTTTAAATATGCAATTGTAGTAACATTTAATATATGGTAATTTATAGTTGTAATTATTAATTTCATTTGTTTGCGGCCGAATTTACAAAATAGCAAATAAAATACTTCATCCAATCAGCATTAGCAAAATAAAAATAAAATCCCAATGCTTTCAAGGTTTCAGTTAAATGTTCAAATCAATTAAAAATCAAAACTTCAATAATTTCAATTTTTATTTTTGAAAGAAAACATTTTCAAACTGACGAATCGATTTATATTTTTCAACAAATTAAAAATCATGATCATCATTGTCATTGATTCAAACAGTTTTATTCAATGCATTATATATACAAGTCGATTGAATAAACAATATTCAGCAACCAAGTCCATATTTATTTATACATGAAAAAGGAAATCAATAATTTCAAATAACCACTTCATCTAAAACTAAACTTGGTAACGTTTTCAAGTAATTTATTCTTAAAAGGCACCGGGTCAAGGAGAAAAATAAACCAGTTTCGCACTCAGCATTCAGCTCCTTGGCCACAGAAACAAAGAACCGAAATAACAAAATTAACTATTTACAATAAGTTACATCACAGCAAATACTCGCATTGTTTCAAAAATATAAAACTAATCGAACACGAGTTTATGATTAATATCATTAATAACATTAATAATAATAATAATAATAATAATAATAATAATAATAATAATAATAATATTAATAATAATAATAATAATAATAATAATAATAATAATAATAATAATAATAATAATAATAATAATAATAATAATAATAATAATAATAATAATAATAATAATAATAATAATAATAATAATACATAGTATAAAGAGAAAATAAATACTAAAATAGAATCAATAGTTAAATAGAAAAACGAATCAAGTGTTATTGCTATAAACGAAAAGTCAGAAAATTGAAAATATGGATAAATAGCGAATAAATTCGAAATCGCGAACAAAAATGAATATATATATATATATATGCATATATAAGTATAGATAGATAATAAGATAATATTCATATTGAATCATTCTCAAACAAGCACATTCACAACTCTTACTTATAAACAATAGTAAAAGACAATTATAACTCTCCCACAATTGTAAATGTCTCATTTACTTTCAAGATTTTCAAAACATACGCGGAAAGGCTTGCATACAGACCTCAAACTGATATATTACTATTCCAAGTTTATGAGTAAAAATAAGATATACTTTACAAATTATTGGTACTATGTTGAATATTATTTATTAGATTTCTTGACGGTTCATAAATCAAGGGTTCAGCATCTTTAGTCAATTTTACGAATGAGTCAATGTTGTCAATATAATATTGTTTTTCTAACAAATAACTTTTCAATGATGATGGTAGTTGGAGCTGTGATACATGGTCTTTTCTTATCTGAAATTGAACAACTATTATTTTTATATATTAAAAGAATAAAGTTAATTTTTTTGAAAATTTTAAAACACTAAAAATAAAATACTCAATTAATTAAAAACTTTTAGTAAAGATGTTAGTAAAAAGGAATGCAATACAATTATATATAAGATATAAATGCAAATTTGGATCTCAGATACCCCAATTCAATGGTTCCCAACTTTTTCTTAGTACCGTACCAGTACGTTGTAAAAAATTTGATGGCGTACCGATAAACCTAATTTCTTCAATGCAGTATAAAATGCAATGGAGATTTGTAATTAAGACATATATTTATGTATTTATGACTTAAAAATAGTTAGTGAGAAGGCTGGGCCTGTTTATTATTAACTAAAGAAGAAATATTGGGCTCAATGTCTGCCAGTTTAAGGCGAAGATCCGATTCAATGCTCAGCAAAGCTCTAAGACATTTAAGTTTTTCATATCGATATTAATTTTAAATAATCCTTCAAAATTTAATTAATTGCATAATTCTAAGGATACTCTATTTTTAAATCAGTGTTATTTAAGCAAATTTGAACCCATTTCACGTAATAGTGAAAATTCAAATAATTTTCGGAATTTTGGCATCTTCTAATTTCTTAATAACCTTTTATAGTCTTTTCCAATCACTTCCAATCGTTTTAAATTGTTATAAAATCTATTTGGTAGTATTTATTCTTTTATTAACATTCCTTATAATTTTCCCACTTCACATGAAAAGTTTCAATAAATTATATTAAATATTAAAAAAAATTATTTTAGGTACCTATGAAAATTTTGAAATTGTTTAACATAATAAAATATAACATAATGGAGTTTAAATTTTGCTAATCTCAATGAATTATTAGGAAATTAAAATCCGTAATAAGAAACAAGGAATACAAAAATCTTTCAAAAAAAAATTTTAGTTAAAAATTGTTGGAATTGTTATTTGGAACACTAAAAAGATTTTCACAAACAATAAGAAATAGTTTGAAATAATACAGTATTTATATACTACGACAGCCATACATCAAACATTTTTTATAACAATGAAATAACCCAAATTTTACATCGATGGTCGAAATTCTAGTAACATAACAGGAAAAATGTAAAGAAAAATTAAAAAATCAAACTTCTCGCGTTCAATTGTAAAATAACTTGTAAATCACCGATCTAATTCTACTCAATGAACCGAGATAAACAAGCTTTTAATCCCTTTGACTGTTTAAAGATATATTGTTACATTAAAATTATAAAAAATTTTCAACGTCCACAATTTTTATTTCATTATCAACATCTCGAAAAAAACAAATTTCCTAACATAATAACAAGAGTATCGATTCTAATAATTATAAAAAAAATTTTCTAACAGATTCAAATTTGTCAAGTAATAAAAAGTTAAAAATAATTATTGTATCTAAACAAATGAATTTGATTGGCTGAATGAAAAGAAAAATTCAAAACTAAACTGATAAAGAAAATAATCTAAAGAATAACATTATTGGAATGCATAGCAATTTCAACATGTACTTCAAGAGAAAAATAAGAGAAATTTATAACTCAATTTGGATGCATTACTGTTGCGTGACAGGACTGCTAGTAAATTCCCATCTAACCAATAGGAAGTCACTAAACGATTGGAAATCTCGTGAATTATCTCGTGGATACATTTTACAATGAGAAATATGAATCAGTTATGATAGACTTTTACTAAAAATCTTACCAAAAATATATAAAAAATTGAATTTTATCAAAAAAAAAGTACCCGTTAATAATGATAATATTCACTAGGAAATCGATAGATATTTAGAGTAAATTACAACGAAAATAAAATAAAAATAATTTTGATGGTAAAAAGAACTTTAACACATTAATAAATGGGCTTAGCACGTTAACAGCCAGCTGAACCATGCGCGCATTGGGTCTTGCTTATATTCTGAAGGGTTTAGATTTTTGATTTTTATTGAAAATATTGTGAAGCCCACATCATATTACAGGAACTTTAAAATTGACAAATATTTAATTTATGACAAAATATATGTGCAATTTTTATCGATCCTAATTAATGCTAAAATTGTAGCCAGAATAATAACATTTATCCATATACCTAGGAGTTTACCCATTTCTTTTGTCATTTAGCATAGCAATGAACTAATTTTGGATATATTTTTGTTTTCAAATTTATGGTATAAATGCAAATTGCTTGACTATAATAAATTCACTAGGTTGACCACTTCAAATTATTGGAAAATTCATTTAGCTAGTGTTTGTTTGAAAAAGTTCTGCTTTACGGAGGATTAGAAAGTAAATAAATAACATCTGGCAGTTTGAAGGGCAAAAAAATGAAATAAATGAATATTAGCAGAGAAATTATTTCATCGTCATATCACGTGATTCTCGTGACTTTCATGACGTAATTTATAAATTGATCTATTCCAAATCCGTTCAAAATGGCGCGACACCCTTGCCAGATTTGGGTTAAACTGCTAAGATGGAAATATAAATTAATTAACGTTCACTTATATATTTCTCATTATTATCAAAGGATATGTGACATTTAAAACAACAAGTTAAATATGTTATCATGGGCGTATAAAGAAGAGAGAGATGATACAAAGGAGATGAATTTTCCTAATCGGATTTTGCTTATTCAATACATTTTAAAATTGATGTTTAATAAATTATGGTTATCTTCGTCTAAGAAGTCAATTTGTAAAGATCTGTATATGTAAATTATAATTCCTGGTATGTCTTACGTTTAATGATAATAATAATTTAATGAAATACAAATTCAGACAATCTAAAAATTATACTTGGGCTACTTTACTGATATCAAAAACAATGAGGTAAAAACTCACGATATTTCTGAAAACAAATATAAAAACGAAATCTATTTAGCTATCTATATCATTCACTATTATATATTCATTTTACTTATATAGCAGAAGATAACTGTATGGGCCCAGGAATCACACTATAATCTTAAAATGAGATTTCTATAAGTACTAAAATAACTTTTCATTATTGTCGCATGATTTTAATGAATGAAATAAAAAAACGCGTAAAAATCCCGATGATAAAATATAAATTAGGCCATTTCAAAAGTTTTAAACAAAATCTAAAATGAATAAAAGACATCAATAAGTCAAGTATTTTCCCATTTATCCATTTACTTGTTCACTTTTGTGCTATTCCATGAAATTTAAACGGAAAAACTACAGCGACAATACGACTTATCAAAGGCATAAGTTATTCTATTTATTACTTAACCCGCATGTGAGTGTAAACTTGTACCATTGCGACATAATGCATTAATTTCCACATTGTATCCGCTATCAAAACATTTTTAACAGTTTTCAAAATGTGGAATGAATTTGAGTTATATTAATCGTATAATGACTTGATTATTTATTTATACGTTTACTAAATTTGAAAATATTATAATTATTTACAAATGAAATTTTATTTACTCAGGCGAATGGAAATGCGTTATACTGTATATACGATAAAGTTTTTGCATTTATAAAGCTTGTAGTAGAAATAAAAGTAAGTGCAGCTTCTGATAAATTATTGTCAATCCTTATTATTTCACTCATATTATCAAGTCATTTATTTGAAATTTTTAATAATATCGAGATACTTTCAGATACTTTCCTTTAACTAGTTTTGGGGAAAATAAAGCTACTAAGTTGAAACCTAAAATAATTGGCTTGAGTGCATAACAAGAAGAGGATTCAACGGTTTAATTCGATAGATTAGTTAGTATTTCCTTTAAACATGACATTTCGTTTTATTTTAAATGTATAAAGTATCCATAGTATCAGGGATTTTATTTGCAAGTATTTATACAGAACATCTATATTCATGAGGATAATATATACAATTATATTCAACAAATTTTGAAGGAGTGCGACAGATGATATTTCTCTAGATATATATCGCACTGATACCAATATATGGCAAATATAGTTTTGCAGGATTTGACAATGAATAAAAGAAGTTACATCAAAGGTCAATGATATTAAATATCCAGTAAAATAATAATGTTATATTAATAATAGATAAATATGTGATATTGATAATATAAAAACCTCCAAATAAATTTGTACATTTTTCATATGAAAACCGGAAGCAAAATTAAAAAATATATCATACAATGTTATTTTCCCAAGTAATAAAAAAACTAAACATATAGTTGTATCCAGAACTAATTCAATGCTAAAGCTACTGGTCGCATCTCAGAGGTGGATGTCAAATGAGTCAAATTTTGTTTTATTTATTCTAATTTATAGTACAGAAAATTGATAAAATGAAAACATTTCAAGAGATCAGTTATTACTTACATTGCTTAAAATTACAAATCTTGATAGATGCTGAAGCGACTGAATGATCTGATATCGAGACAATGGGTAGAGGAGTGACACTTCCATAGGTGGTTGACCGGGAGTACTGGTTTGAAGGAAATAGTGGAATTTACCACTTGCGGAATGTGCGACGGCTTTATCAATGAATTCCACAATAGTCGTAGCACTATGTGATTCCGGTTGAGACCAAAAACTAAATTTTCCTGAACCAAATAAAAATACTTATTAAAATTCCAACAGAAATCATTTTTTATCATAAAATGTTGACTATTGAATTTTCCCCCAAAAAAAACAAACATATTCAATTTAAAATTTCGTTGATTTTTATTTGAATTTGTACTTTAAGATTAATTTGACATGATTTAATCAACCCGACTATAAATTTTTATATTATTTTCATCAATTAAAATTCACGAATAATTTCAAAAAATTGCGACACTTTAATTGATTTGAAAACACAAGGTCCAAGTATTAGATAATGTTTGCTCTCAAAATAGCCTTGAAAAATTATGAACAAATAAAATTTCCCTAAGTTTCAAGCCCAAACTATAGATAATATAACTGATCCATAATCTGTAGGAAATGAACCACTTCAATGAGAAAGAAAATTTTAAGGAGACCGTTTGCTTGGGCAAAATATAATACCTTTAATACCTTTGACTTTTTTATCTTGATTAATAAAGTTTCACTTCGAAAATCCCTTGTTTTATAAACAAGTGAATTAAAACAAAAATTTGAATATAGATAAATGATATCGATGAAATATTAATTGTAATTCCATATTGTAATTTTCAAATAACAAAAATTGTGCAAGGATGAGAAATTAATTAACAATCATTAACCTAGTTAAATTAGAAATATGCCAGTTCAATCAATTTTGGAAACTCTAATAAACAAACAGCACATTTCACTTGGCACGATACCAAATAGCACACTTGCACGGAGAAAGTTGTGAATAAATACTATTTAATATGATTATTGAAAATAAATAACACGTGATCGAGATTATAGCATAAGTAGGAATGGGAGAGAAAGGACAAATATGCATAAGATGACACCGGGAATGATAAAAAATTAGCGGAACAATGAAATAATTTCAATCATTACAGATATAAAAACCAATCAATAAATAAAAAATTTGTTTTGAATTGATTGTCAAAATAAAATAATAATAATCTATCGATTACAAAAATTAGAAAGCAACGAAGACGAAGAAGAGAAAATAATCGTTAGATGGAAATATGTTGAATTTATTCCTAGAATTTATAGCAGACCATTCGAGATTTTGGTTTACCAGACAAAACGGAAAATTTATTTAATTAAAGTTTTTCCATTGTGTAATAATAATAATAATAAAAATGTTCAAAAGAAATGATTTTTACCAATTCGATGGTTCTGAGTTGATATTTTGATCAACAACTTCAAATAATTCCGAAATAAAGAACATGCATAACAACATTATATGAAGATGAAAGACGAAGGTATACCCTCTTGAATTATATTAGTTTATAAGTGCCCGACATGTCCACACCCCAAAATACAGGGAAAAGAGACAACATGTCATTTCGTGTTTGAACTTCAACTACCAGAACTAGAGCTATGGTTGAAGTTTTCAAGAGATATATGAGGAGGCTTTATGTAGCTAATTCAAATAATATTTTTTACGAACGAGTAAGTCGCTGTTATTTTATATAATTCAAAATTGGTTAACCATCTCTTTGATTTCCGCACCAATCAATTTTTACTGTTCACGTCATGTTGCTAGTTGGCTGAAACGGCATCTGTATGATGATTACATCGTAAACCACGCTTGATAATAAGCAAATTATATTTGAGAAATTTCAATCAAGCAAGACAAAAGAAATATATAAAGCATGGGATGAAGGATCAATAATAAATTTTTGCGTAATTACTTTACTTCCTTTCCTTAGTCTGACTTATCTGTTTGGAAATACTTTTTATTTACCGCATCAATGTAATCATCCGATATTATTATCACAACCAATAAAAATGAATAAAAAATAGTTAAAAAATTGCTTATCTTCTATCCGAAATATAAATGAGTCAGACTACAAGTATCAGAAGCAGCCTAAATAATTCTATCATATTGCTAGTAATAATTATTATCAATTTATTATTATGGACGGAGAATACGTTGAAATAGTCGTCATAGTTGGGCTTTATCTTGACAGAGTTTGAAACTATTTATCGAAATGACAACTGTAAATCTTCAAATTAATGAAATTATATTATTATTATTAATTATTATTATTATTATTATTATTATTATTATTATTATTATTATTATTATTATTATTATTATTATTATTATTATTATTATTATTATTATTATTAGTTTTATTTTTATGAATTGAGGCGTTATATTTTGTTAATTGCTTACAAGATTAGAAATATTCATATAAACACGATGTCCTAAATTCAACCGTCATAACTTAAGAACATAAAGATAAAAGAAGATGTCGAAATTTAAATTTCTATGCAACACAAATTTAAAACAAATTAACACTTGATAAAGGCAAAGCCGAAAATTTGTGTTGCACAGATAATAAAATTTTGATTTTTTGCCATAATGAAAATAAATTCATAGTAAATATATTCTAAACTTTCAAAAATACTACTGACAAAAAACAGTGAAAAAAAATCAATTGAAAAATGAATACATTCCAAATTTAATTAGATAAGTCAGCTGCATTTATAAATTATATCTACTAGGCGCATTCAATTACATATAACAAAATTGTCGAATGTAAATATTTTAAAATGCCTTGTATCTTTGTACCAAGGAAAATTGAACCTTTTAAAAAAAATTATTTTTCTCAACAAATTTATATGAATTAGTAATCCTACAATACCTACAATACCTACAATACAATGGATTTTTAGGAAATATTGCAGATTCATCCAAATTTGTACTTTATAAATTTCTGTACTTGAGAAATTCATAGAAAATCAATGAGGCAAATTGGAAAATGCTAAAAATTTACTAAAATATCACCCCAAAGGTAAAACAATATTTTTGCCCGCGATTCAAAGTTAATACAAATCCGTTCACAACCTGATACTGGCCAAAAATGCACGCCAACTTCAGATTATATAAAAATTTAAAAATTAGTTTAGAAAATTTTATATATATATTCATGACTTATTTATATATATATATATATATTACTTATAACGCCTACATATTCGAATTATTGTTAGTGATTCTTTAAACCTATAAAATAATTTCTGTAACTAAAGTAAATTTTACATAATCAATAATAAAAAATAAAATATTGACTGGCAAGTTTTGTTATAATTTGAATTTGAAGTTCAAAAAAAAATCTAATTTTTTTACATTCGATTTTAATTTTGATTTTTCTATTTGAATTTTGATAGTAATATTTTTATTTATGATCTATTATTTTTTAAATAATAATGATAAGGATGAAGCAGTATTACCACATATCAGTGAGGCCGTAAAGCTTCCAAGAAAGAAGATTCATATTGTATTGCTGCTATGCAAGCCGAGAATGGTACTTTAAGATTGAAGTTTGTCTTGAGATCATTTAAAACTTCAATATTCTGATCTCAAAAGAAATAAATCAATTTATTCAATTTGAGAAAGTAAAATGAGAAAAAATGATAGATGGTGAGTCAAGCTACACTCTAATGTGCCATACTTTTTTATGACTCACGGACTTTGTCAAAAAATGTGAGTCATAAAATGTCAGTTAAGATACGCTTTAGGCCCGTTCAAATTTTCCATTATGAAAATCAATTGAGTTTAACTTTTCCTTCCCAATCAAGTTGAAGAAGACCAGATTTCTCTATTTACTCTTGATCAATTTCCATTCAAGACTTATTTAGTAAATAAAAATATTTAACCGAATCAATATCAAGTTGTAAAGACATATTATCTTCCGTAGCTTTTCGTTCAAACCCATTTATAGGCAATGAAGAGCATCATTATCATTTCTGACATAGAATTAATAACAAACTGAACATGAATCTAAAAAATCTGTACGAAATGCCAGAAATAAGTAAAATATAATTGTACAAAATATCATTAATCATTTTTGATACTTTAAACATCCTAATTTAAACCAAGTAAATTTTGCAATTTGATTTTTTAAGTAATCAAGAGAGCTCAATAACTGATAAAATGCTGCTGTAAAAATGAATTTCACCCATCAAATTCGACAATAAATTGACTCCATCTCTGGTTTCTCGAAAGGCTTTATTTCAATTTGTCAAATTATAAGTATAAGTAATTTTTAAACTTCTTTTCTATTTGTAATGTTGATTATTACACTATTTATTCTTATTCTACGCTTCAGTTTTTTTTGTTTTTCATGTAGTATATTTCCTTTTAAAATACATTCAGTCAAAAATGGAATCCTTGTGAAAGTAGATCAGTTAGAAAAATCATAATTATAATTCAAAAAGATTCAAATTTGAATATTAATAAATCAATTTAAAATTGTTTTCAATATTGGGTTAGAAAAATCAAAGATTAATATAATGAAATTTTAAAAATTCGTAACTTTAAAATTTCTCTGGAAAAGAAAACTAGAAAAGAAATTTGAAGATTTGTTGTCGACAATTTGAAATTAAAAACATAAAATCATTAAGTAATTAAAAGTACAAATAGCACACTTCATATAATACCCAAATGATTTTTAAACTTTTCCCTACTAATCTAATTATTTGTGAAATGAGACATGACATTGTGTCATTGTGTGGCTTAATTATTAAAATAGATTTCTCTATTTTGTAAATTGGGCAAAACCTAAAACCCATTCACGGTTGAGCAGCAAGATTTCAAATAAATCGATTTCAATTAGAATTTCACTTTCCGCCAGGAAACATCTTAATTATCACATTAACAACTTATGACCATTCCGCGCGCGGTAGGTAAAGTTTTATTTACTCTGCACCCATCCTGAGAGGAATAATAGATTTTCAATTACGATGAGCATTATATGTTTTTGTGTTAAGTTATTAAGTTTTATTTTAAAGGATTTACGCGAAAATCTTCTTAATATATAATGCAAGATTATATTTTGTATATAATTATTTATTCATATGTAGTACCTAATTCATATCGCTAATTAAAAACATAAAACACACTAACAAAATAAAATTTATTTCTCTTTATTCATGCAATCATTTTCTGTCATCAGATGTCTATAAGTTCGGTATATCCTTGTGCTCACTGTAGTCGATTATTTTTCCATAATGGACAGAACATACCGTTTTAATGGGCTTGTGATTTTTAATATTCGGTAAATTGGGATAGTTCCAAATGGAAATCTAAATTGTTGATATGTTATTATTTATTGACATTTCAATTATTTTATTGTTTTCAGCCAGGCAATAAACAATATTGAGTACTGTGAGAGTAGATGATATTTCTATCATATGCTTTTAGTGTTAAACTTTATCACTGTAAAATGATGTCGTTGATGCATTCGATATATTCAACATTGAATGTTATGAATTTCAGTCGTTAGTCAAATAAAATAAATTAGATATGAAGAAGACAAAAAACTCGAAGGGTAAATTCAAAGTTTACAATAACAAAATTAGATTTTTATATTCGAATGGTAAACAATTTACCAAGTTTTACTTGGGTTGCTATTTCGACTCATTTTCTTTTGTTATTCTTTAATTTGATGTTTGAGATGCTAGTTATACTTTAAATATTTCTAATATCCATACTTAAATACAAATATTTATTAAATTCAAAAACTTCAATTTGTTTGCAATATCAAACAAATCTCCACGAGGATTTTTATTCAACTTCGAGTAACGTCGAAGAATTTGATTACCACATCAATACACAATATACATTCATTTAATATTTTACTTTTATTTATTTAATCAATTTAATTAAATTCTCACATTCCTATCGTTTAAATGCCTTTAACCACTCAAAGTTTCTTGTCAAACAGTTGCTATTATCAAGCTTTACTTGGTAACTTCTTTCATGTTATTTTTTCAGGACTTCTGCATATCCAAAATATCCGTCATCTTCATTCTTATTTGTATTGCTTTTAATTAAAACGAAATCTCCTTTTTAAAATTTCCTTTTCGCAATTTAATCAACTGTTTTCTTTATTTCTGGCAAATAACCATTCTTTGTAGATACATTTTTTTCATATACTCTTTTACAATGCATTTGACCAATCGTTTTTTGGTAAGCAGAGTTTATCGTAAACTCAATTTCTGGTAACAGCTCAGCCCCGTTTTTATAGCTTTCAACTTTTAAAGAAATATGAATTACGTCTCTAATTGACCTAAATTGTCTTTCGATTTGTTCGTTTGCAGATTGATGGTAAGAACTTGAATAAATTACTTTTAATTTCAAAAAATTTCCATCTATCACAATGTATTTCTTTCGTTGGAGTTATTATAACTTTGCGTTTCTGACAATTTTCACAACTTTGAATAACATCTTGTATTGTTTGTCTCATATTTCTCCACTTTCACTTATTATCTGCTATTAGAATGACCCAATCTTTTATTTTAAATTTGGTTTTCTCTTTCAAGTTAAAGCTGTGTATAATATCTTGAATTTCACTCGAATTATTTTGTCATTCAATTTCTGTATTTTCTGTCATAATTCTTAACAACTCAGGATTCAATTTCCCAGTTTTTGGATCATTATGAATCGTTTGACAATGAATGCATTTGGTTCATTCACTCTTTGATAATTAGAATGCTTTAGAATGATCTTCTTTTCTATATTGGGGATCTATTTCTAAACTGCATAAATAGTTGATCCACGTTTGGAATTGTAAAGTAATGGTTTTTTTTATTTTCACCATATAAGTTATTGCTTTTTGATCAATACGAAGTGTAATGCTCTTTTGTAATGTTCATTTAATTCCTTCGAAAATATTAAAATATTGTCCAAGTAAACAATTTCAAATTTCCAATGAAGTTCTCCTGGCAATATATTCATTAACTTTTGGAAAGTCGCTGGGGTAAGGTAAAACAATATCATTTAGCCTTAGTGGAAAATGCAGTTTTCAATTTTGATGCTTCTTCTAGTTCAACTTGGTAATATGTATTTTCCAAGACAGTTGTGCTAAAATATTTAGCCCCACTTAATGTATCCAATAGTTCATTAGTATTCAGTCGTTCTGTTATATTATTCAACACCCGAAAATCTAGAAAAAATCTTTTTTTCACAAATACTAACGGTTTATTCGACGGGGTATAACATTCTTTTTATTATATCAAATCTCTCCATTCCCTTAATCGGTTAATCGAATTTCCAATCGAATGGTCAAACTGTCGTCGAAGGTTAACAACTATATGTTTCCCGGAACGCAAAATCTTATGGCTTAATAAATTTTTTTTTCTACATCCCATTTAAGTTTCAAAAATACAATTATATTTATCCAACAATTTTTTAATATTTTTATCTTTCACTTGATCAATTTTATTTACATCTAAACTTTTTACTACCGCTAAATCTGATAATTTATTTATTTCTATCGAAGTATTACCAAGTGTGCTTCCATCTTTTAACATAATATTAAATGTTTTCAAAAAATCAATTCCTCCAATTACTTTCCGAGATATCTCTTTAGTTAGGATAAATTCAACAATACTCCCTTCCGACATTCCAACAATTTTGCCCAATATTTCAATAAGAGATTCATTTGTACACCTTTATTGATATAACATTTTTCTAAACTATGAATTCCAAACCTTTGTAGCAAACATTTATCAATCACATGCCTCTGTATCTGCCTCTGTACCGAAATTCATTATTATTAATAAAAAAAATTTATTATTAATAAGTTTCCCATTTTATTTATTATATTTAATTATTTTATTAGTTAATTATCATTATTAATTATACAAAAATATTCATCAAAATTTAAATTAATCCCATTTTTACATCCTAAATCCACCATTTATCAATAAACCAATCACTAACAAACAATCATCAATCATCCTATTCATACATTCCTTATGTAATATATTACTTATTGTAGAGCTCTGATCACCTCTTGTGGTGGAGTATATCCGTTTGGGCCTTGACTTTCATTTTCATCACCAACATGATGGAATGCTGTCACTTGCTCTCGATATTTTCGTTCTTTCTTTGATCTAAGTTCGAATCACTGGGGACCGAAATTTCTTGATTTATAGCAATGGTTGCATTTAACAGTTGCACATTTTGATCTCTTGTGCTTTTCCTCGCTGCAAGCCCAATATTTTAAAATTCGTCTATTATTTCACTGAAATCGAAAATCATTTAATTTTGGCTGAGATCTGATAAAAATGATGTTATCTCGAATTGCCGACTTCTCTTAATCGACGCTTCACTTCTTCTAATTGGTTTTATTTGAAAATACCTCTCGATTCTTTTTACTAAATCTGCGTATTTTATATTAGTTTTCATTGCTGCAACTTGGCTGTTGTTCTGGTAAATTTCATTATTCACTTTTTACGTTTGTTAATTATTTCTTTCATTTCTACCACAATTTTTAAATCTTTCTTCATACTAATATCTTCGATATATCAGTATTCGATTGCATTAAAAATGAAAAATTTTGTAATTTCTCTTCATTTAATTTATGTCGGAAAATTTGTTTGGCTAACTTTTCTATTTTCCAACAAAATTCATTGGCTGAATCATTGACTTGGCGATATTTGAGAGCTTCTTAAAGATCATCCATAAAATGCTTTTACAAACTTCCCTCTGTATTGTTCTTAAGTGTCCATAAGCTCGAAAAATCTTTAACATTCTTGCATAAATTTTTCAATGCCGGCTATAATTTCGTAGTTTTCTGACTGTTTAATACAATTACCCATCGTGGTCGCCATGTTAGTCGTTATACTTTTAATATTTCTAACGTCTATACTTAAATACAAATATTTATTAAATTCAGAAACAATTAAATTTATTTGTATTATCAAACAATTTTCTATGAGGATTTTTATTCAACGTCGAGTAATGTAAGTAATATGCATACCAAATCAATCCTCAACATACAATAATTTAATATTTTATTTTACTGTTATTTATTTAATTGATTTAATTATATTCTCACAAAGATATGATAAATCGGGAAAACTTCTCTGATCAAGTCCATAGGTTTATTAATCGTACAATTACATCATTTAGTGCAAATTAGAAAAATTTGAGAGTACAATAATAATATTTTTATTATAAAAATAATAAGTTATTTAACGGAAAATATAAACAACAACCACAAATTAATTGCTGAAATGAAACAGGATTACAGTGAATAAATAAAATTATAACAACCACATTATTTATTACATTCGTCAATGACAACTATTAGCAATCCCAATATTGAAAAGATAGGTAAATAAATAAATAAATAATAAATCTAATTAAAATATTCAATAATTATTAACTTTGGACAAAAAAATAAAATTTAAACAGCATCATTAGAATTTTTTGTATTATATATTGATAATGTTTTTGAGCAAAATATAATTATAAAATGAAAGCATGTAAAATCGATAATAACGTGTATTTTATATCAAATATACAAGTAATATATATATGTTTGGCTCCATTCCAAAATAAAAGTGTATTATTAGCATTGTATTGAGATTTAGTATAAAAATTCACAACTCTCAGGTGTATTTTTACTTCATTGAAAATAATGCCGACAGTCTGATAAACACATTCAATTTTCACCAATTGAAACCAATTTAAATGTTATATAACATAATTAGTTGAAAAATAATTTGCCAAATACCGCACAAGATTATTTATAACTCCTATAATTATTTGTTAATTAGGAAAATTGACCAATAATTCTTTTTTAACAATTTCCTGATAAATAATATGTCGATTGCATTCGAAATCATCACAATGAATTGATGAAGAATCTCGAGTATATTTAATTTATTTGGGAAAATTAGATTAATCCTATTATTAATCATTTGAGTGTTGGGTACAAACATACTAAGTCTTTCTCTAACTTTCATTTTCAGGAAAATTTATTTTCCATCTTTCTTACTATTGACTTGGTATATAAATATTTCTGTCCGATTAAAATATAAAATATAAACCATTCGATGTCGTGAATGCTCATGAAATAAAAGCGTACTTCTCAAACGTCTCCAACAAAGAATACAATTTCAAATTATTAGAATAACCTTGGCAAATAAATTTTGTAAAAATACATAATTCAAAGACCTACATAATAAGTAAACTATCGACGACGCCTCCATTATAATATCCGGTATTACAAATATCACGTCTTTATTCTAAATTAGTTTCTAATTGTTTAGAATTTACTAGTAATAATCATTATTTAATTGTTTATATTAATATGAAAGAATTACTTAATTAAAAAGTAATATAATGAAAAGTAATAAAATAAATCTGAGACATTCTATTCTAAAACCTTTGTTTAATAACATCTTGACAAGTAGCAGTACGTATATGAAACTCAAAGTATTAAAGTAATCTACAAATTCGTATTGTGTAAAAAATGCTTATCAAATACACAATACCACAAAAGAAATAGGTTCAGCAGTACACAATTTTTATTACTGGCATGGGACTTTTATCGCGGCACTCATTAATCTATAACGCTAATTAACTTAAAAGAAGATGTACAGTGTGCTAGAATTACAAGATGGAGAGCTTTAAGTGTCATTGTCGAAAATATTCGACATCGTCTACCATTCAGGTGGGAAGTCTCAGATAAAAAATAATATTTTCCCCGAATTCAGCGTAGTCAAAAAATAGCCTGTGTGCAAAATTTCACATTTTTTGCTCGATTTAAAATATTTTTGACGCGGAGAGGGTTTAATTATTACAATTAATGCACTTTTCATGTAAATGTAATAAAGCAAAAATCCAAATTATAAAGTAAAAATTGCTATTATTGAAATTAGGAATAAAAATAGTTTTCATTAATTAATTTAGAAAAATCTTCGAATACCATCAGCTGCAACACTGATAAACAATGAACTTCAAAGATTCCGTCAAGAACATCAAGCCAATATTGATGTGTACGGTGTGAATATTTATAATAATTCATGTGAAATTTATAGTAACATAAATTGATATAATAAAATTTAAACACCATTTTAGAAGTCTTATCGTATATAATTGGACTGAAGATTTTAGATAACTTACATTTGGAATAAGATGCAACTTTATATTTTAAACCAAACAAATACAAATTAATAAAATATTTTGAAGAAAAAGCCCTAAAATAACTTTAGGTTCGTCAGAATAATTACAAGTTTGAAAATAAAATCAGATTGACTGTTTAAATTCCGTTTATCCACCTAGAGATTTGGATAGAAGATCCAGCAAATAACAAATCATGATATTTACCTGTAATTTGTATCCATGCTTATCTACTTAAAATGCCATATTTGTTAAACAAATATTTACCGATAAGATTTGCTTATTTTTATTTGAAGAAAAATGAAAAAATCGAAATGAACAAATTTTGTAAATAAGCTTTTGATAATTTATTTCTTTGATAAAAAAATATATGAAGTACCAGGATTTTCTGGACCCAGTTCTGATGTATGATAAATCAATAAATAGATTAAAATAAAAAAGCCATTGATTGATTGCAAAAAAATAATTGCAAATTTTATCCATTTAATTTAATATTTATTTTAATCTTTTCGATATATTCAATTCTCATATTTATAACTTTTAATAATTACTTTGATTTTCAAGTTAATCTTGGTAAAAAAAATAAATGTAAACTTTTTAACTCTATTTTTAAATTTTATTTTTTTAACGTCCATTAATAATAATAATAATAATAATAATAATAATAATAATAATAATAATAATAAAATAATAATAATAATAATAATAATAATAATAATAAAATAATAATAATAATAATAATAATAATAATAATAATAATAATAAAATAATAATAATAATAATAATAATAATAATAATAATAATAATAATAAAATAATAATAATAATAATAATAATAATAATAATAATAATAATAATAATAATAATAATAATAATAATAATAATAAAATAATAATAATAATAATAATAATAATAATAATAATAATAATAATAATAATAATAATAATAATAATAATAATAATAATAAAATAATAATAATAATAATAATAATAATAATAATAATAATAATAATAATAATAATAATAATAATAATAATAATAATAATAATAATAATAATAATAATAATAATAATAATAATAATAATAATAATAATAATAATAATAATAATAATAATAATAAAAATAATAATAGCAAATTTTAGATGAATATAATCTAACCCTGAGAATATTCAATTCTTGTGTGATAGGTTGTTCCCAATACTCGAAATGTCAAACTAAGAAAATATGTGTCGTGTGCGCTGTCTCTAACAAGAAAAGTGCCATCAGGACGATTCTCGACCAGATTTTCCGCCTCTAAATGATTCAGAGGACCCCAGTACCAACCCAACTAAATAACGGACAGCAACATTATAAAATATCATAAATTATCAATCCTAAAAACTAACGTTTCTCAACGCTAACATGTTTTCTTTGAATGTCTTACGCCAAGGTTCAAATTTATCGTTTGAATCTACAAGATTTGTCATTTGAATAGAAGTGACGGCGGAAGACGTCATATTAACAGAAGAATTCATATTCAAATTATTAATTATATTGCTATTGACTGCAATTTGATCAGAATTTGGGATAGCTGTATTCAGATCAGGTGAAATATGAGCCGAATTTGCAGTCAATAAATTGTTTGTTGGAGAACCGAAGTGTGTTCTTGATATTTCATGTTGAACACATTTCTCATCAGCATCTGGATCTAAATTTGAACCATGACAGCTATGGGAAGAGCTTTTACGCCTCTTCAGAAGTTTATCACGATCTGAATATAAAAATAACAATAATATAGTTCTGGTTTTCAAATATTTCTTCATATTTTTCATATAAAATAAATTTTATACAAATGGTTTCAACATTATTTTTCATTAATAAAATCTAAAAATAATTTGATGAAAATCTGAGCAAAAATAACAAGAGAGAAAGAATAATCGTAAAAACCAATCATATTTCAATTATTTCTAATCTATGCTTTAAATAAAAATTTCTTCAAAACTTTGAGTTTTATAAATGATAAAAAACATTAATAATTAATATTGATAGAAAACATAAATTGTTTATCCACATTTGATTTAAACGAAGATAGTAAACATTTGTTTAATCTACAACACAGATGCTCAGTTTGAATTTGCCTAATATGTTCAAAAATTATTTTGTCTTATAAAATCTTTTAACCCCTTCACTGCGGAGGACGAGTATGTCTCATCATGAAAGTTTATTTCCAAGTGGTGCATTTCTACATGGTCTCAGCGAAGAGGTTAAGAAACTCAGAAAATATGCAAAATCTGACAGTCCAAAAAACCCAAATCCATATATTAAAGAACTCTTTTCGTCATGACATGTGAAAATAAATTTTTCATCAGTTGACTACTTTGACTTTCAATATTCAAGAGCTCGCTTGATTGATAATCCTATGTAAAACCTATTAAAAGAACACTTTGTTGAAACAGGACATCCCGTAACAGCATTCACGAGAACAATTTAAAATTGAATTTAAAAACTTCCCTCTAATTTAGTTATGGTAGCTAAAGAACTTTAAGCGAAAAAATATATTTGGATAAGAATTTGAAGCTTACAATTTTCAACTTAGTCCAAAATTAAATACAAAATCAAAAAAATTTAATTAATTTTTCTCTGAAAATATTTATTCTTTTATTAAAATTACTGCTAAAAATATTCATTTTCATTTGGAATAAAGTTTTTGTCTAGATGAAGTTTAAAAATTCAATTTTACAATTTCATATGTCACTATTATAATATTGAAATAAAATGAGAAATTATTTTTTCTTTAATTGCAATTTTTTTTATAATTTGGTATCATTTTAAAACAGCACTTAATGATACATTCATGAATATTACGTGGAATAATAATAATAATAATAATAAAAATAAATAAATATATAAAAGTATTGTGTATATTTATTGAAACACTGAAATACGATTAAAAAGAACAAGCGGCACTTGAGCAGTAATTTTTAATTATCTATGGAAAGCGCAACAGCAGCATTGAGTGGTTTCTGGAATTTTCAAGTGTAGAATTAAAATAACAATAATATAAAATTCCGCTAACAATGACAAAAATACTTTACAATCAATAGCAATCAATTCAATTGAAATTTTGTTTTTCTTATGTTCCCAACATACAGATGCTTAAGTAAATATCTGCCCAATAACAACCCTGACATTATTATTTTTTAATTATTATTATTATTATTATTATTATTATTATTATTATTATTATTATTATTAGAATAATAATAATTATAATTATAATTATTATTATTATTAAAATTAAATAGGATTAAAACTCTGTGAATCACATTCATACCTATGGAAATTTTAGGAACAAACATAATAAGTTAGATTATTAAAACAATTTTAATTTCCCAGTTATTTTACTTCCTGCGATTTGTGAGACAGTAATTATGTTATTATTAGGATATTATTTGAATAATATTAATAATGATTTCAAGTGAAAAAAAATAATCTTATATGATTTGCGATTGTGACCATTTGCGAATTTACTAAGACAACGTACGTTTAATAAGCAATTGTTTGATTCAAGTTTTTTTAATAAAATAAAATCAGTGTAATTTATGATGAAAAGATTAATATATTTATGTGCTATTTCAATATTAAGGATAATATTTAAAACATTTCGAAAGAAAAGAAAGAATTTAAAATACATTTTAATCGATTATTGTGAAAATTTACTGCATAATATTTCCAAGCACCTGTTTCTTGAATATGCCCCTTTCATAATAAAAAATTGTAATATAAAATTGTATTCATAAATTTCTTTCAATATTCATTAATGAAAACAATTTAATTTACCGTATATTTCGGCGTATAAGGCGACCGTCAGATAAGAGGAGTTACAAAATTAGAGCAAATTTTTATGATTTATCATATATCGGTTGTAGTAGTATAAATACAACTAGTATAAATACAACTACCTGTACTGTAATACTTTCTTTTATATCGGTTGTATAAGACGACCCACAATTTTCAAGGGTGATTTTTTGACTTTAAGGGTCGTCTTATACGCCGAAATATACAGTAAGTTAAACAATATTATAATACAATTATAGGTTTTAGTAATAAATAATGAAAGTAGATTACAAATGACTTAGATAAACATACGAATGAATCAATTGAAAGTGTATTTGAACAAGTAACATCAGGTTGATAGGAAAAGTGATCAAGAGATCACATGAGTAATGAAGATACCAAGATCAATCGTTCAAAATATCACAAAAATAAATAAATATTAAAATAAAAAGAACAACAAAATACTGCAACTGCTAAAATTGTAACTAATCAACTAAAGACCTCTCCAAACTCGTGACGCGAGTCTCAAAGGTGGTCAGTCCAGAATATAACTTACCAACAACCGGGAAAACCAACAATTATAAATACGTCGTCAAAACATGAGGATAACTGTCCAGCAAAATAATTTTAAAGAGATGAAAAAATGATATAAAATGAAACTTAAATTCCAGCATCAAACGGGTGAACAATACGAAGGATATTTAAATAAAAAATAAGGTGTTACCATATTTCAAAAAAGGAAAAAATAAAATTAACTAAAAACATGTTAGATGTTAGATTAACGACACCATTGAAAGTACGAATGGATTCATCCTTTCCATTAACAACTAATGTCGGGGGAAGTTTTCTGACAGGCGCAGAACCTGCACAAATACCCGTCATTCTAAATCGAGACATTTTTTTCGGTTTTAATTGCTACTTTGTTTGTATCAATAACATCAACATTCGTAGTATTAGCCTCTTCTACAAATACTGCTGTTTCATCCGTGTTATAAACGTCTTCTACTTGAATATTAAATTCAGAAATGATTTTTTTAATGTGGTTTACAAATGAAATGCCTCAAAAATATTTCTTCGCCATCTAAAAAGCATATTCGATTGACTTTTCTTAAAGATAGTTGATTTCTTATCATAAATCTATCTAGCCATCCATTTGTTGAGGTCTAATTGGAACCGGGATTTACTTAAACTGACATTTCTTGCGCCTTTTTAATAATCATTGAACGAGATACGCGCTTTCGTTCTAATCGTTCACCCATGCGTATAACAAACTGTCTAGATCCTCAAACTTCAAATTTCTTCCTTCTTCTTGAAGTTTAAACTTGTTTGGATCTGATTGCTGAATTTCACTTTCTTGAGTGATGAATTCTCAGCGTGTCTATCAATACCAAATCTTGTAGCTACTTCTGAGACATTTCCATTAAGTCGATAACTAGCAATCCCATTTAACTTATGCTTATTTTTATATTTCTTATTTGTCATAAAGGGATATTTAAATTTTAATAATATTAAAACTAAAGCAAAAAATGGTTCCTCAATTTAAAAAATATATAAACTAATTAATATTTATTCAAATAACGATAATTCCCGGTTGAAAAGTAATTTTCAGATTTTTTATGGAAAAATTTGATTGGGTGGAGAATTATTTTGGGGTGGAGGATTAATTCAAGTTTTAGAGTATATACATGTTCCAGTTAAAGCATATTATTAGATCATAGCTCTATATTGAGCCACGATTTAAAAACAAGTAAATATTATGGACACATACTGTAAACAAGTGGTTCGTTTTTTAAAGATTCATTTAGTGTGCAATTAAAAATTATCATTACATATAACTTTGATATCATAAAAATTGTTAAAACTTTCCAGTTGTACAGCAAACAAAATGAGGTTGAGAATTGCTACTGTAACCTATATTGTAAATTATTCGGACATTGATTGGTAAGTGATACCATTAGATATATGATTACTAGATTATGTAAACAGTAAATATGAAGTAGATAATTAGTGGGTTTTAAATGCATTCAAACAAATTGGGTTTAGCATTACCATGTGACAAATTAAAGTTATACATTATTTAAACATTTTTTTATAATCAATCCATAACATCGAAATGAGAGGTTGTGATAATAAAAACAATGCCAATAGAAAAGAAATCAGAGGTGAACATAGGAAGAAGTTCTAATAATAATAATAATCATAATACCAATTAAAAAAAAAATAATAATAATAATAATAATAATAATGGTAAAATTAATGACTTCGTCGTTTAAATCATCTTCATATCACTATAAATACAATAATTAATCATAGAGGAATTGTCAACATTTCCCCTGTAAAACTGCAGCGCTTAGTAATCCACTAAACTAATGACGATCAACAACGCCTATTTGCTTTCATTTCATAAATGAAATAATTATTTTATTCAATATTACACGAATGATTTTACGCAATGTTTCCACATCATTGTGTTGAGTTTCAATTTAATGAGTAAACAGATTAATAGAAAATAAATTGTATAATAAAACAAATAAAACCACTGCTGTTTTCATTCACTTAACATTGTATTTATATCTGTTACTTATAGATATTGGCTCTGAGCCAAGTTAATTAGAATTTTGGATCTGGTAAATAGACCTTGTATCTAAAGGAAAAATGTATATAATTAATCAATTCAATTATGTAATAAATAATTTAGTGCGCACTGTGAATTTTCACGTTTTTATATATAAATATGAATTGATTAAAATAGTAATTAATTCATAAAATTTCATTTTCATAGAGATTTAATCGATAGGTTTTTGAAAAATGCGGTAATTGATTTGTCTATCAACTTTGAATAATGAAATAAATAATTTACGATTATTATAAAGAATATCTTTACAATTTTTTAACAGGAAACTGAAATAGAGTAAAATATATACAAAAAATGAGTATTTGCAGACCTTTGTCATAAACCGTGCATTGAAAGGAATTTGATTCATGATTTTTATTACATTTTCACAATATTCGTAAAATATATGCGAATCTACAGTGTATTAGTAATTAAATTATATAAAAAATAATAATTTCGAAACTTTTGCATTCAATTTTTAAATAGTATTGATTTCCGTAACAGCTTTGACCCGGCCTTAACTTGAATTTTTATAATTAAAAATCCCTTAAAAACCATTTACATACTTTATGTAATCGATAAATTCAACAACTATTTGTATTTTTCTGGGAGAAATTTAAAAATAAAACTATATTATCTATTATTCACCTAAATACTTTCCCACTTTATTAATTTGAATTTTAGTATGATACAAAACGGTTATACACATTTACCTCGAAGACTCACTAATATATTTTCCCTAATATAGACACAAAACTTGACATGTATATTATAATTTCTATATGAAGACAGTATAAGTGTTTCAAAGTATTATTTAAAAAGTCAATACTAAATTTTCAAATGTCAAATTTTACTTGTTTTATTGATAAAAAATAATCAAATAAAAATATTATTAATCAAGTGTTAAAATCTCTCCTCCAATTGTATCTGATGTGAATAACGAAGACCTATTAATTGAAGTTACAACTGCCACCTTTCAAGTTCCTGATATTCCTAGTCATTCTCAAAATGTGGAAAGTCTGGTCAAATAAATATCCCGAGTTTCAAAGAATGTTACAACGAAAGAGATACGTTACGGAATGCTTGTTTCCTCTCCATAATTCAAACGAAAATATCCTAAATTAGACAGCAAAAAGATTTCTTATAAATATTTCTTATTTAACATTTTTATTTTCATACGTTTCATATATTAATGTAGTTGGTCTCTTTCCTTACTTTCAGATTATATAAAAACGAATAACAATGAATGTACCGCTAGGAAAATAAATATAAAAATTGCCCCCCCCCACTTAAACCAAATTGTAACGAACTGATACTTTGCACATTGATATACTACCAGGTATAGCAATTTTTTTCATTAGTAACAATGCGTAATTCAACTTAATAAATATGCTACAAATAATAATAATAATAATAATTATTATTATTATTATTATTATTATTATTATTATTATTATTATTATTATTATTATTATTTTCTTTCTCATCTAAATACATAATTTTCTATGCAATAATGTATGGCTGTAACACATTTAAAGGTTTAAAATGAATACTAATTAACTATTAATCATTGATTTTTTTTACATAAAAGTTTTTTATTTAATCTAAACATTTTTTAAAAATTTAAATATAAAAATAGCGTTTTAGAAGAGAATTGTGTTTTTTGATTTATAAACTGCTAAGGACACAAAAATAATTAATTATCTAAAACTGAAATTTAAACATGAAAAAACCTTCATTTTGATATAGAAATTAACAATTTCAAAAGTGATTGATAAAAATAAAAGTTACTTAATCGATTAAAAAATGGTGTAACGGCTTCAGTATTCTTCCTTAAAAGTTTCCAAAGAAAATTATATTCACCTAAGACTTCTTTCTAAATAAAAAAAAAGAATTTGAAAATACAGAATCTGATAATTTATATGTTGAATGCCTGAAATCAGATAGTGATCGTAAGATATTAGAGACTTGATTTTAGAATTGATGTTAAGCGAAAGATATTCATAATTTTGAAATGAAACATTTTGATGAAAGAAAAGCATTTCGAGTTCAGAGCTAGTAGTTTTGTAAAAATAAATATTAGAACTTAGTTGATAAATATATTTTATGTTAATTAGACATAATTTTATTATCAGTAAATGTAAATACTTTATGAAAACAAAAGTCAAAATTGAGATATAATGAATAAAATTTTTTCATGTTCCCTTTGAATGAAATCATTGTTGTACATCAGATACCATTTCAAATAAAAAACAAAGATAACCATTTACTTTCACTTTATTTGTTCTAGGTGAACTTTCGACTTCCATTTTCCAAATTTTACTTTATTTCAAAATCAAAAAGAAACTCAATTTATATTTTATATTTTCAAAAAAGAATCCTTTTTTATCTTTATTGAATTTTTTGAAAATACAAGTTAAAATTATTAATGGACTAATAAGTAAAAATCGTAGAAAAGTACATATCAACTGTTAACACACATTAAAACAATTAATAGAATTTAAAACCACAAATGAATGTTGAGGTCAGTGGAAGGTCACTAATTCCGGATTTCATTTGACGTATTTATTTATCTTAGTCAAAAATATTGATTTTCCCAAAAAAATTCAACAATAAACGAATATTTTTCAAATTACTAATCACTAATTTGGCAGAAATGTATGAATGGATTTTTACACCAATTCCTACTACTAATATTTTGTTTTATTACATTTTTTATCAAACGAATCGATATATTTTTTAATTATTAAAGATGTCTTTAAATAATATAATTAAATAATAATTAACTACTTAAAAAAATTTAAATCCAATAGTCAAACTGAAGAAAGAATAAATGCCAAGAGTTATGGAATAATGGTCAGCTGGATATGGTCACGAAAAATCCAAATTTAATTCCTAATTCGAATTATTTAATAACATTTTAACGTCAAAGAAAAACCATGATTTGGCAAGTAGTTCATTATTAAATTTTAAAAATTTTAATAAAAAGTAGAATTTGAAATTTTTTAAAAATCAAAATGAATTATTTGTTTGGAAATAATATAATTATACTGTCATTGTATATGATAAAACCTCAAACAATAACTACAGAGATTTACAAGTTCTGAAAATGGCGAAGTCCAAAAGATTTGTAATATTGAATTCATGTGGATTTTAGTAATAGGATTTACAGAAATGTAGGATGTCAACAGAATACACTCTAGACCAAATTCTGTGACCAAATGGTACATATATGCAGGTTTGTATTGTCAACAACAATGATGGCGAACTTCTTTGACAAGTCGGTCAAAATTGAGTTAAATTTTTTTCAATCAAATAATGTTTGATTATAAATTTGATTTTATTTAGATAAAAAATGGAACATATTTAATAATGAATAAAACAAAAAATAAATATTTAAGAATACAGAAAAAATTCTTTGCTTGAATATGTATCAAATTTAGTTATCATTGACATGAATTGTTTATTAATTTTATTTTAAAGAATTACTTTTCATTATGGAATTAGTTATATCGTGCTTTACAAAATAATCTGGGTCAGTGAGTATGGCGTTGGTCATAGGTTCAACATCAATGACCTACATCATATTTCATAAAATAAACTTTTTACAAGCTCCTAGTACCTGACTGTGGTTCTGTATGCTGACGTGGTAAATATATTGTTAATTTAATTAATTTATCCAGCCAATATTGTTCCAATTACCGCAGTCGCAGATAGAAATAAAAAAACATGTATATAACATTAGGAACAGAGTTGAAAAGTTGTAGAAACAATAAATATTGTGCTAATTTACTTCAACTACATTTTGATGGATGGTGTATCTATATTATTTTTAATTGAAAATTTCTTCTTTATAGCGATATGATTTTTGACAGTAAAAGAAGCTAAAAGTGAGAATAAAGAGTGGCGATGCGTACCAATTAGTGTTAATAATAACCATAAATTGAATCAAACCATTTTTCGGACGAGGACCGATTTTCAGTTGATGGATATTGAAATTCAAGAAAGAATACAATACAAATATGTAATAATAGCCTAGTTGACAACTTCCTGTAACAGCACGGTGACAAAATATCAAAATATATATATATACAGATTCGTTTCAACAATTAAATATCAAATCCAAATCGTACCCAATCAAATTTAATGCGTATTCTAACTTAATAACTAATATTTTAATCTAAAAAATATAGCGAAATATTTAATGTTCAATGCTAATTTGTCACATCCATCAACACATCACATTGCGTATATAATCAATTCTCAATTATAAACTGATAGATAAGGCAGAGAAATTTGATTTATATTAACGATTCACACAGCGCTCCTATTTAAAATTGTTCAATCATGAAAAATCTGACGCATGTAAAAAACGGAATATTTCCAATTGGAAAATATTGACAATTCGTAACTCAGAGAGAAATTTGGCTTTCACTTTTATTAATGATTATTAAAAAATATATTGTCCATAATTAAAATTATTGTAAATATTTTTAATATTAATACAACTATAATTAATATTAATTAACAATAAGCTTCTTATAGTTCAGAAAGGCTAACAACAGCATCTGGCCACCATCACGGAACAGAAGTATCCAAAATTTACGTCCGTTAAAGATGATTTTGCTAGGCAACTAAAATCATATCTTTTAAGAGTTTTTTTGAAATGTGCATCACGTCTCATCACTGACACTATAATATATTTGGTTCATGGACCTAGAAATACTAACTTACTCGAAGTACTACCATATAAGACAAAATGACGGTTCATTAGCCGTGGTGCCGGTTTTGAAACAAGTAACTACAGTTTTTTTATGACAAGACCGTGAAATTTAAGTTGTTAGTATCGGTTATAGATAATAAAACCTGAATTCTGTCTCTTGGCAATATTTCCTGAGAAATATTATCTGATTCTCGATTTCAAAAAACTCAAACTAGCTGATCACAATAATTTATACGGCGAGAGCCTGATGAGAAGACATTACATGAGAAAACAGTTTAATGTTTGATTTAAAATATGCTTATTTAAAAAACTATGAATGCATCACCAGGCCATATACAANGCGTATTCTAACTTAATAACTAATATTTTAATCTAAAAAATATAGCGAAATATTTAATGTTCAATGCTAATTTGTCACATCCATCAACACATCACATTGCGTATATAATCAATTCTCAATTATAAACTGATAGATAAGGCAGAGAAATTTGATTTATATTAACGATTCACACAGCGCTCCTATTTAAAATTGTTCAATCATGAAAAATCTGACGCATGTAAAAAACGGAATATTTCCAATTGGAAAATATTGACAATTCGTAACTCAGAGAGAAATTTGGCTTTCACTTTTATTAATGATTATTAAAAAATATATTGTCCATAATTAAAATTATTGTAAATATTTTTAATATTAATACAACTATAATTAATATTAATTAACAATAAGCTTCTTATAGTTCAGAAAGGCTAACAACAGCATCTGGCCACCATCACGGAACAGAAGTATCCAAAATTTACGTCCGTTAAAGATGATTTTGCTAGGCAACTAAAATCATATCTTTTAAGAGTTTTTTTGAAATGTGCATCACGTCTCATCACTGACACTATAATATATTTGGTTCATGGACCTAGAAATACTAACTTACTCGAAGTACTACCATATAAGACAAAATGACGGTTCATTAGCCGTGGTGCCGGTTTTGAAACAAGTAACTACAGTTTTTTTATGACAAGACCGTGAAATTTAAGTTGTTAGTATCGGTTATAGATAATAAAACCTGAATTCTGTCTCTTGGCAATATTTCCTGAGAAATATTATCTGATTCTCGATTTCAAAAAACTCAAACTAGCTGATCACAATAATTTATACGGCGAGAGCCTGATGAGAAGACATTACATGAGAAAACAGTTTAATGTTTGATTTAAAATATGCTTATTTAAAAAACTATGAATGCATCACCAGGCCATATACAAAAGCCAACAATGCTACTTAACAAGATTATGACCTTTTCTGAATTGTGTACCAAAGTACCTAGTTCTTAAAAAATTACTAATCCTCGATATAATTAATAAACCTCGAAAATGGTCCCAAAGCTAAATATTGGCTAATCATAAACCCAGCAAAGCTAAATTGAAAATGAGAATGTTCGTGAACATGATCGAAACGATAACTTGGTCTGGTCTGACAAAGAAAAGAGTAATTCGAAGTCATTCACTAATGAAGAAATCACTCGTCTTGAGCTTTTCTATTTAGGGGAACTCATTCTTCATAATTCGACACCTGGGCAATTCATAGTACCTTATAAATATATCAAAATATATATGCAGAGAACAACAAATATAGGATTATTGAAATAAAATGTGAAATAATGCTAATAAAATTTATCAGTCTAAGCTGAAGATGGAGGTAGCAAGTCCATAATTGATAAATAAGATTTCTTTACACTTTGCACAAATGCACTAATTGAAAGAAGACTCAGAAACAGCTTGAAGCGTGTATACAATGAATTTGATGCTTGTACATGACAATACACGAGATTGCTTGAAAAATGGAGACCTAAAAAAATATTTAAAAAAACATTATATTGGAAAGACTCAAGCAAAGTACTATGAGCGAAGAAATATACGTCTAATCAGACTTTTTAAATGGAAGACACAAGCAAACATTTCGATTTACAACTAATTTTAATTTACTTAGTATGGTGAATTTGGCAAACAAATATCTCGTTTATTGTTATATTATTTCTGTTATACAATATTTTTATAAATCATGAAATAAATTTGTGCAGATATGTACAAAATTATTACATAAAAAATTCGAGTCCGTAAAATATTTTGGATTAAGATATGTTTATTTTATGGAAAATTAGTAAAATAAATAAATCACTATGACAATGAGGTAATGCATTAATATCTATAAAAATTTAATTTTAATTTTAATGAAAAAACTTATTTCATAATGTTTCTTCAATGTAAATCCAATATTAACTTTTTTTAAATGTATAGAAAAAATTTAATTTAAAATTTTATTGTGTACTAGACAGGCCTGGGAGGCAAATCTGAAAATCCAATCCAAGATTTTGAAAATAGAAAATATTTTATTATTTTTGTTTTTATTTTATTTTACCATTGAAACGTATTTCAATTTGTTAAAAATTAGTTGAAATACAATTAACTTAGAAACAATAAAAAATATAGTAATTAAATATATAAAAAAAGGCAAAAATAATGTTTTGAAATAATTCTGAAATAATGAAAATTGAATTTAATAATATTTATAATATTGCCTCGTTCTAAAAAAGCTGAATTACAATTTACGATCCCTAACTTGGCTGCAAGACAGAATTTGTCCACCCCTGGATAAAGATTTTATTCCCGTGGCAGTAGATTGAACTCGTATAATCAATCCTACGTCTTGATGCGTTTCCATATTTAATAAAAGTTTAATGTTTTTTCAGTTACTTCTTAAAACGAAAAAGTTCAATTTCAATACCTAGTACATAAAGCCACAAAGATTTGGTACCTATTGAAATACACCAAAGCGCATTTGATTATCATAAATGAGAGATTCATTTAGCCATGTCAAATAAGCTTTGTTTTGGATTTTAGTTAATTTTAAGATTTTTTGTTAAAATAATGAATAAAGAAGCAAGATATTTATTTATTTATTATAATATGCATTAAATATTTCATAGTTCACCTAAAATATCAAGCATTTAGGGAAGCATCTTTAATATGATTATTAATATGATTTTTGAAATTATTATGATCTGGTTTTCGAGGTTCCCCGTTAACTGCTTGGGATATTGCAGTAAATCATTCATTGAAGGTAAATCTGTCTGGTAAATCCATCAGCCGAAGAAACTTTAGTCCTTTCCCCATTTTTAATTTTGCTCAACACTTTCGATGGGGTTCAAAAATGGATTATATGGCAACTTTTCTATTTGAATAGTCAATGAAGATATATTATTGTAAATGGATTAGCTCATCTTTGGATATTGGGACCTCGATTTGTTGGTATATTGTTATAAATGCTATTGCCTACTCGTGACCTACCGAATCTCTTGCCCGTCCATGTATTGAAGAGCATTCATCTATGAATTTCTTGACATGAAATAGTCGATTCTGATGAAGTTTCTGACACATTCTCGTATATTTGTTTATAATTAATTAATTTTAAATTGAAAATATTTAGCCAATTGAATGTCCGCATGATAAATCAATGTCCTATTGTGTGTATTTTTTATTATAGAAATTTTGTGAACCGTGTTTGTATGTATTTATTTATTTTTCTTCCAACAGCGATTTTTTCTACCTTTCTATAGTGTAATAGCCAATTTAATTTCACCTAGCTAATCAATGGCCATTTTATGATAATCAATTGCCGATTGGTGTATACAGTTACTGTGATGTAAATGTTTCTTTTTAGCAAAAATGCATATATGGAAACACAAACAATGGAGGATTGGGAAGCCTCGATCGCAAAAGTGTAAATCACATGACAATTAACGCGTTAATCTTTTTATTATGATATTTTGAATGCAGGATAACGAACTGTAGTCGCTTCTAATAATTTAGAGATGTCATACGAAGTCTTGAGAATGAGAAATTAAATCAATCCAAAAATTAAAATAATTAATCAACAAATAAAGTATTTAATTTTTCGTTTAAGATTCGTTAGCTAATCAATCATTAAGATCTTTAATTTTCGATGTTTTCATTTACAATCTTCGTAGATTTTTATTAATATTGATCTATAGTCAGAAAGAATGAAGATAGACGAAATAAATGGCTAAATCTATATTCATGAAAATTATCAATTATGTAATATTATTTAAGATTAAAAGTAAAAACTTATAAAAATTACGATAAAATGAAAATCTCACTTCTGTAACAAGGAGTTTTAATTTCATTTGAAAAATGGCCACAGGTTCCTGACGGTCGATTAGAACAATGACTATGATAACAGAATCTATTTGCAGACTCCTCATTATTAACAGATGATGTAAATAAACGACACTGGTTAATAAGTCCTTGTTCGGTATTACGCCATTTGATTTCTAATAAAGAATCCGCAGCTGGAGTATTTGAAAATTGGTTTTTGTGGAATGCACTCATATTGTAATGTGTAGAAAGAGTGCTCAATTCATCATAAATAAAACTACCACAGCCTGAACATTTTGAATGGGGGGTCATATAGCAATGATTGTGAAGTTTCTGACAACAGCAACAACAACCTGGATTTGAATTATTGAAATTATGGGTCCGTGATTTGTTGGCTGCCAGCTTTTGACAATTTTCATGGTTGAAGTTGAGATTATATTCTTGATAACAATGATCGTCATGGCATGAGTGTTGATGGGTATGAAAAGAAGGAGGTGGAGTTTTAGAATATGATTGTCGACTTTTTCGAGGAAAGTGATGCCCACTTGAGAAAGCATTTGCAGGAGGAGGAGGTGGTGGCGGTGGCAACTGACGTGATAAAAAGGGCGGAGGGGAAGTAGAATGATGACACGGTTTTGAATTATAACAGTTATATGAGCAAGATGTACAGAAAACAGGTATTCGACAACTACTACATAATACAGCGTTTCCGTTGTGAGGATGACAGTAATGAAAATGATTTGGACTAAAATGTACAATATTTCTAACACACCCGCATACTTGAGAGCATCCTGGGGTCATATCAAGATTGGTATTGGAATCAATATTATAAATTTGACATGAAGGATTATTGTGGACACGTGGAAACTGAGAACAAACCCGCGAATAAGCGTTATTGCACGATAGATGATTGTCATTGTAATGATAATTGTGACAATGACACATTTGATTTGGTGAATTAGATACATTTAGAGGTTGGTTAAGACTCGATGATGGTAAAGACTTATTCAAATTTTCTTGATGGATTCGAGAGCGAGTTTTAGATCCACTAGGAAGTTTTGAATTGAGTACATCTGATTTCTAGAATATTATTCAATAATTTTTTAATTTTTAATTAATTTTTATTTTTATTATTATTATTATTATTATTATTATTATTATTATTATTATTATTATTATTATTATTATTATTATTATTATTATTATTATTATTATTATTATTATTATTATTATTATTATTATTATTAAACAAAATATGTTGTAATGCGATGTGTCTTTAGATAAATGATTTAGTAATTTAATTTTTAACCAATGAATTATCGGTTTATTTTATCTCATCGTGAAACTGCCAGAAATATAGGATTTATATTGTCATTACTCTCCTTATTTCATTTTTATTTTATTATGTTGAAGTAGTTTCATGAGATCATAATTGTTGATTAACATAAATTTAATGTTAAAAATAAATAGAAAATCTTAGATTTTGAAAAATTATTATTTTAAATATTTATTAATTGTACCGTTTTCACAATCGCAATCTATGTTGCATGAATAATGTGATAATTAAATCAGAATTTTGTGATTAATTTCAGCTTCAATCACACTTCATTACATGACAAAAATTAATGAATTTGTTTATTTTACTGTAATGAAGTTCAACTTTGCAATTTTGACGTAGTCTACACGTGCTCATGTGCTTTATGTCCTATCAATCTTGGAATCGTATATAAATCATCGTACTTTCTATATTATAATATTATATTTATACAATAATAGAAATAATTTATAATAATTAATACATTATTATTATTATTATATTATTATTATTATATTATTATTATTATTATTATTATTATTATTATTATTATATTATTATTATTATTATTATTATTATTATTATTATTATTATTAATTATTATTATTATTATTATTATTATTATTATTATTATTATTGTTATTATTATTATTATTATTATTATTATTATTATTAATTATTATTATTATTATTATTATTATTATTATTATTATTATTATTATTATTGTTATTATTATTATTATTGTTATTATTATTATTATTATTATTATTATTATTATTATTAATTATTATTATTATTATTATTATTATTATTATTATTATTATTATTATTGTTATTATTATTATTATTATTATTATTATTATTAATTATTATTATTATTATTATTATTATTATTGTTATTATTATTATTATTATTATTATTATTATTATTATTATTATTATTATTATTATTATTATTATTATTATTATTATTATTATTATTATTATTATTGTTATTATTATTATTATTATTATTATTATTATTATTATTATTATTATTATTATTATTATTATTATTATTATTATTATTGTTATTATTATTATTATTATTATTATTATTTTTATTATGATTATTATTTTTATTATTATTATTATTAATGCACTGTTAAAGATTACAACTCAAACAATGAATATAATTGAAAAAAATTAGAGTTACTGCTTAAATTCGATATAAAAATATTTGAACAATTAAATCTGTATAACGATATGAATTATAAAATTTTAATCCCAAAAATTTAATTAAAAATTTTCATTTCTATAAAAACAATTAGTAGTTTTCCATCAAATGTTTAAGTCATTAATGTACACCTATTTATTCTTTAACCTTTCGCACAAATCCCATATTGAAAACGACTTCTGAATATCTTTATGGCGTCATTACAAAATACTTTTCAACAAATTTTTACAGCTGATTCAATCTACTGATGCAAATCGAACGACTAAATTGTTACTAATCATTTACCATTGACATTTTAGAATTAAAAAAAAATTATCGAAATAGCCAATAAATAAATAAAATTTTAATGTTTTCATAACCTTTACATGACCCATGAAATTTCCACTTGGAAACTAGTTTCGAGTTTCATTATTGTCGTCGGTATTATCAATAAGAAATGGAAATCTATCAAATTTAGCCCAATAACAAAATCGTTTCAAATTACTCATCTCCATAATTGACGAAAAAGAAAATAAATAAATACAGTATTTAATTATTTCTTTATAAATACAAATTTTCTATAATTAATAACCTGAATTGGCGCCAATTTTATTTGAATGTCAATCAACACGCAAATTTAAATAATGGAATTTAAATGATGTTTTTTAATTATTCATATGCATTGATTTGTTTTCTTATGTTTTGAAAATTAAATTAAATAATAATAAATAACAAGCATTAATGCTTCACGTGAAAATTTTGATTTTCAATATTCTTATTCATAGTTAACATTGTCAAACCAATAGCTATATATTGGTCACACTTTTTTAATCATAACCAATGAATCCTCTTTTTTATCATTCTAAAAGGTACAAATTATTTCTTTTCTATTTTCACTGTACAAACTATCACATTTTCTATTTCTATTATGTCTAGACATCTCATTCAATTTTATTATAGGTTTATTTTCAAAACTATTATTCGAATTATCAATTGCTAAATTACTATTTAATTTCTTACTGTGGTGAATGCATTTTTTTAAAATTAAATTAAATCAATTATTGGGTGCCACAAAAATATGAAATTGAAAATAGACTTGTTTAACCACTTGCGCTATATTGACGTGCCAGGCACGTCTTGATGATTGTTTTCAGAACTGCAAGTGACGTGTATACCACTCGATAGTATTTGTCGCAAAAACAAAAGCAAAAGTAGACTATTGATTAATACAATTTATTGTTGTTGTGAATAATTATTTATATTCGTGTAAATCTTTTATGTAAGACCCTACCCTCGCGCTAAGCACTGGTCAAACCTCTGAGCTCGCTGATGCGGTGAGGCGACGATGCCTTACGATACTTTATATAGTAGAGCGCGGCTCAGCTACCGAAAATTAAATCATAGCGCAAGTGGTTAAATAAGATATATTAAAAAAGACTTCAAGTTACTTTGTTCATTATTTCTTATATCATAATTTTATATCATGGCATCAAATCAACAACATGTACAAAATTTTCGTGCGTCTTATATACTTTTTATACTGATTTGAAACCCTAACTGTTTTATAGTCGAATGTGCTTATTTAAATACATTTTTTGTTTAATTTGACTAAATGAATTAAAAATAAATTAAGATAGAACATATCCGTCTCGGAACTTTGTCGACTACATTTTTGTTTCAGTTTTAAGAGTATTCATGATTTTAGAAGTTAATCGATATTTTAAACATTTAGATTTTTCATTGTTTGTAGAACAAGCTTGTGTCCAGCTGCCTATCTTAGGTATATAAATAAAAAATTCCACAGGATATTGAAAACTGTAATTGACAGGTTTTAAATTTTTAACATCGGTACGTCATTATAAGCTATATATATATTTATTTAACTATATTTTTATTACAGACTTATATAATTTTTAACTGAAACCCCCAAAACCTATGTCTTATAATCAGGTGAATCCAATGACGGGCCTAAGATAAAAGTGTTATTCAGGACATCAGGGGTCAAATGCAGAATTATATTTTTTATTTCTCTGTTCTATATCTAAGATAATTCCAACCATTTGGTCATTTTCATGCTCTGATTACAGAAGGAGGGGAATTTTTCTTGATTACCGATATATTCTTAATAATCTCTATTATAAATAAAGGTAATATAATAGTAACATAAAATATATAATTAATAATAAATGAGAATTGATAATTATTCACCAAAACAAGAAACTTAAAAATATGATTACATGTTTGTTTCTAAATTGTTATTATTTTAATATGATACCATTTAAACTTATTTTTTTCTAACGTCTCAGAAAACTTATCAATTATGTCATTACAATCTAAATCATTCAGTGAAAGATTTTCTATATAAGATGTGAGGGATCATAACATTACCCTCACTGGACACACATCCAAAAACTATCAGAGTTTGAGGAAACTTTGTCTTCATGACATGAATTGTAGGCAAACCATCTGTTGTTCTGTATATTGCGTAGCTGGTCCAGAGTACGTTATTTCATCAGAGAAAAACCATATTGTACCTTGTTCAACAGTATGTTTCAATTTTTTCAAGAGTTTCGAGTTTTTGCTATAAGAAGTTGGCCTTTACGCCTTTTGTATGAGTGAAAGCGGAGATCTTTATTAAAATCCAGCTTCATGGTGGGAACTGCTACATCCCTTTCCAGTGATAAAGCTCGCTTTCCATTCTATCCCTTTCTCCTGAAATTTTTGGATGAATTATAGTGTATGAAGAAATAAGGACGTCTGTTGTGTTTTTTCCTACTAGCCGCGGCTTAGTTTCTATTTGAGCCCTTCATTTCACTTTTTATTCCATTTACAGTGTTCAAAAAACATTGAGCACCTATCATGATTGCAAAATTTTGACGCCCAACTCGAATCATCATGATGCAGGTTACTATTTTTCAATATTCAGATGATTCCCCACTTATCCATTTCCATTAATTTTGACATCAAGGGTATAGCTGAAACCCAAGAGTAAAAAATATGCAGACTCTGTCAAATTTATCCCAAAACCCCTGTATAACAGTGATGAATTAATTATTTTTTTCTTGAGAAATTTAGTTTCTTAAATAATTTTCCACTTTTTTAATACAGAAAATAACCACTCTCCTGATGCGTTACTTACAACAATAGTTATGTATATTGGTAAAATTATTTCAATGTTTGAGAAAGTTGAGACAATATTATTTTGCTTTATGAAAAGTATAATTTCTTGAGCATTGTTTAATTTTTCGTTTCTAATTAAAAAGCAAATTTGCTCCAGTTCTTCATCTATTTCATTTTATGTCAATATCATTTTCATAGTAATTTTTTAAACAATTAGCATATTCTGAAATATTTTTTATAATATTTTCATTGTCAGGTTTGTAGAAAATTTTTTGAATGTCACATATTTTTGTATCCAATGCTCCTTCTTTAATTTTTGAATACTATTATCACATTATAATGAAATGATTAATCTTAAAAACTGATTTTCCCGTTAATTCCTCTTTTGTGTCATAATGTTCATCAATTTATTTCTTTCTTTTAATTTTACATTTATTATCACATTTGACGCATTTTAAATGGGTTCAGGTCAACTGTTTCTTTAGTCTAAGTGAAAGTCCGTTTCTGGTGCGTGTCCTATATTCACTAAAATACGGTACTATTAAAATTACTACTAATATAATTAATTCATTTATTTTGATTGCATAAATTCTCATTTAAAATTATTATTAATACAATCATTTTTATTAAATAAGTACTAAAATAATTATCGATGATGTCAGTTTTATTATTGAGAAATTCATGGTGTAGTTTTATTAAATCACACAACGGCAGATTTTGTATTTAAATAAGTTTATATAATCAAGTTTGGTCGTATCTTTAACATGGGCCAAGTGAAATATAACAACCTAATTGGTAGGCCAAATAACTTCGTAATTTTGTTAATCACGAAAAATATTATTATACAATTTTAACGATAATTGTTCTCATGAAGAATCTTTAAAAATTCTTAAATTATTTTGTTTGTAGTTACAAAGTTATGTCAAACTATAATTACCAGTAAAAAAAATAAGTGAAATTAGAAAAGTTTTACCGAAAATTCGAGTTAAATAAAAAATAAAATATTGATTGATAGTCTAAAAAGTAATTAAAATAATGCAAACTATATTTGAAGAATATGTGCTTCCTGTTATAAAATTTGATGGCATATGTTCATCAATAACGAATAATTTACGGGCTTCGAATGACTCGTTTTTAACTGTCTTTTAACATAATGTTTTCTGCCATTACTAAATTCAATAAACAAGATCTTTAAACAAGCCAAAGGAAAAAAGTTATGAATCCGAAGACCTAATGAGAAGTCGTTAAAATTGAAATTTTAATTTATGTTGTTATGCTTGTGTAAAGTTGCGATGTCAATTTTTTAACGAATGTGGATTTTTTATGCATATTATATTTCATGTGAACGGTATCGATAGTTTAATAATTAGAGTTAATTAGAATCAAACGATTATTACTAACGCCAAATCTATAGCTACAAAAGATTTATTTGTTATGGTAAATAAATATTTCATAATTTATATACATCACTAAACAAAATTTAGCACAGTGAATTAAGCAGTAATATGGAAGAACGTTTGAAAATTAATCGGTGAAATTTTTATGTTATTAATTTCCATTGTCTTTATTTCCTTTTAGAATATCGATTAATATTTTGTTTTAAATTTAACATGAATTTTCGGTCCTACTGTTTTTAAACTCTTGAAAAAGGCAAACCTGAAAATTTATTTAAAAAAATTAAAACAAAATATTGATCTATAGTCTAAAAAGAAATGAAATTTGAAAATTTTATTAATATTTAATTCTTTGTGCTAAATTTTATTTATTGAATTAATCGTTTCATTCAGTTATCCAACAATGAGATTCTATTTTTCCAAGTAAAACAAATTAATTAATTTTAGTCTATTATTAAACTTTTAATTATTTTATCATTTCCTCTTATTTCCCGATTTCGATTCTATATCTTTTCTTGAAAAATATTTTAATTTTTTTTTATTAAGTTATATTTCATAGAATCCTTGTTGGATCAACAGTTTATTTTTTCTTTAATTCTTCGTCTCATCATGTTTCAGACATTGAGCCACTTTTAAACTACTTAATTTAAAGATGCTGTCACTGAAATAGAACAGTAGTCGTTTTTCCATTAAAAATTTAGAACTGTATAAAGCTATTAGAGAGAATTATTTCAGTATAAAGAATGCAGAAGAATGTAATCAATGGATCGAAAATAAAGCATTAACTTGTAGGGGAGAATCCGCTATTAAAGAAAGAAAAATCAGATCAGATTGTAAACAGTAACTCCAGCATATGATCAAAAAATGATAAAAACAACAAAAATACATGTTTTAACCTATTAAATTAATGTATATATATTATGCTTTTGAAATTTTTATTAGAAATTTTGATTTCGCTTTTCATAACAAAACCATGTAATTTTTATGCATGATAAACAATTCGTATTTTTCTTTAATCATTTATTTATAATTTTATTTATTTTAACTTAATTTACATTATATTTATTAAAAACATTGACCATGAATCATTAAATATATCGATGTCTTTTTGATAATCATGAATTTTTCCAAGTGATTTTGATCCAAATTTTAATCAAAAAATTTAAAAGTTGTTA
>CAUHTR010001027.1:0-20000 GCA_959609185.1 Schmidtea polychroa | reverse complement strand
TTTCATGAAATATTTATTCACATGGATGTCGACATTGTCTGGCGTGTAAGGTAATTTATCGATATGCAATAGTTTCGATTTATCATCTCTCGCGACTGATCTTGAGCTACTGCGAGATTTTTTACGGCTATTTGTTTTTTCTGTTCCTCTATATCGATTTGATTTACGATTATCGTTTTGAGATGTTTCGACTTTTTTACATTGTTCATCACTTATATTGGTTTTGATATTTTTTGATTTTACTTGTGAATTAGCTGCTGTACAAGTTTTTGGTGGAATTGGAGGTGTTAAAATAAATGACGATTCTTCAGCTGGACATGAATGTGGTCTAACACAGCTACACTGAACTCGTTTATCATAAGAATTAACTTTATCATTCCATTCAGAAATGGAATTTTTATTGGAAGGATATTTAATTGGAAAGTTATTTTTAATAGTTCTTGGTGGTAATGGTGGTGAGTGCATCACGAAATCATCTGATAAAGTATTTACTTGGAAGAATTGATCAGAATTTATAGGATTAATTTTAATGGAGGAATTGGGCGGGCACACACAGTGCGATGTTCTTCTGAACATTGCATAACTATCTTCTAAATATTCCTGTAACAAAAAAATTAAAAAAATTGAATTTAAATTTTTCAAAAAATTAACTTATTTACATTATTAAAGAAATTGAAAAATTAAAGAATTTATTGAAGAAATATAAATAACACTATATTTTTATCAACTTTTATTACATAATACTAATAATGAATAACTGCATACTAACCTATAGTTTCAATTATAATAATAAACAAAGTAAAACATTAAATTTTGTTTTAAAAATGTTTTTGAAAAGTAAATTCATTAGAAACATTTAAACAATACCTTGGCACGTAAAATTATAGTAATATTTTCAAATAATTGTAAATTGTAAAAATAAATATAAATTTATTATCAAAAATGGTATAGAAAATTTAGTCTAAATTATTTCACTGTTAAATTTTTTTTTGTTTTAAAAGTTATAATTTTCAAATTTATTTTCAATAAATTTTATTATTTATATAATTTGTAATATTTAATTAGATTATATATCATGGTTGCCAACCGTACTATAATTATAGTATTTGTACCATAATTTGTATCTTGTGTACTATGTACTATTGGAAGTTCTATTTGTACTATAATTTTAACAAATTTATCTAAAACATTTTTTCACTACGATATTTTAATTTTCTGAAAACAATTAATCAGAATTTTTCTAAAAAAAACTTTAATCAATATTAATTTTTTACAAAACGTATTTCGGTATGAATAATGAATATGTGATGCATTATTTTCTAGGATTGTATAATTTTACATAGTGTTTACTGGTATGTATTATGTAATTTAATTTTTGTTGGAATATGTATATGTTTATAGGGAATTAATAGTCTGTTCGCTTTCGCTATCGGCTCACCTATCCAATAATCCAATTGTCAGCAGCTAGCGGCAGCAGATGGTAAAAATTAACATCTGATTTGTTTTGTTGGATTGAAATTCAAAGTTCATGTGTTTTTCTAAACATAGTACGTTTTTTAAATATTAAGTTTTTAAAATGTTTTCTAACTTATTTTTTAATATTTTAGAAACCGTAACGTAACTATGGATATTAGTAGCAATAGTGACGACAGCAGCAGCAACGCATGTATTGCTTTAAATATAAAGCAAAATCATAAAAAGATTTTAAATAAGAAGAGAGTACAAAAATATAGAAAAGCTTGGGAAAAAGATGAACGCTTCAAAGGATGGCTAACCCATGATGATGAATCAACAACCAGAGGTAGATGTAGAATATGTAATATTGGTTTTTTGGCTGAGCTACATGTAATTAAAAGTCATAGTGAAGGAAAAAAACATAAATATTGTATGAGAGGTGAGCGTCAAACTAATTATACAAAAATAACTAACTTTATAAACAAAGATTGTATAGAGCTAAAGTCACAAATTTCTTTAGCAGAAATAAAAGTTTGTGCATTTTTAGCAGAGCATAACATTGCTTTTAGTGCTGTAGATCATTTAACAAATCTATTAAAAAATATTTTTCCGGATTCCAAAATAGCGCAAGGTATTAAACTTGGTCGGACAAAAGCAACAGCCATTATACGGGAAGTAGTTCCACCTGCCCATAAACAGGAACTATCTAAAATATTAAAATCAACTAAATTCAGTATTTTAACTGATGAATCCACAGATATTAGCTGTGAAAAAACTGCATGTTTAGTAGTAAGATATTTTGATGCAAAACAAAATAAAATTCAAAGTAGTTTATGGGAGTTGGTCAAAATATATAAAGACGCTGAATCCGCAGCTACAGCAGAACATTTATTTAATAATATTATGTCATCACTGCAAGAAAAAAAATATACCAATATGCAATATAATAGGATTTGGTTCTGACGGATGTAACGTGATGATGGGTGAACACAATTCTGTTGCTTCTAGATTTATAGCTGCTTGTCCAGGTATTAAAATTATGAAATGTATTTGCCACTCAGCCCATATTTGTGCAAGTGCTGCATGTAAAATGCTACCAAGAAGATGTGAAGATTTAGGTCGTAATATTTATAATTTCTTTAACTGTAGTGCGAAAAGACAAAATGAGTTCAAAGAGTTTCAAGTATTTTTTAATTTGAACATTCATAAAATGCTACGACCATCGCAAACTAGATGGTTATCATTAAAAGCATTAGTTGATAGAATTATTGAACAATGGGACGCACTACAATTATATTTTAATGGAATTTGGTTAGGAGATCGAGTAATAGCCACTGAGCAAATTTTTCGTGACTTAAATGATCCGTTCATGAAGCTATATTTTTATTTTTTAAGTTGGATTTTGCCAAAATTTGTTAATTTTAATAATTACTTTCAGACTGAGCAAGTGATATTAACAAACTTGTTCGAAAAACTTTCTGAAATGTACAGAGATATGCTGCTTTGCTTTATGCAACGCCAATATGTCATGATAACCCCACTAAATGACATAAATCCTTCAGATAGGTCGAAGTATATTAATATAAAAAATATTTATTTAGGTGTTGTCGTACTTCAAGAAATTCAAAAAAATAATGATATTAAAAACAATCATGAACTTTTGTCAGATTTTTTCGAGAGATGCGTGCGTTTTATGGAAGTTTCCTGTATTGAAATTAAAAAACGTTTTGATTTCAGTGACAACAATAATTTGAAACTATTGATAACATTGAATCAAGAAAATGCTCTTTCTGATAAATATAGAGAAACTTTTCCAAGTATGATACCAATATTAATAGCTTTTGAACGAGTTTTGGACAATAACCTAACGAAAAAACAAGAAATTGATAATGAGTGGCGATTACTACCTATTTCATTTCCATCTTTACCAGAAAATATTACAACAGAAAAGCAAATTGATAAATTTTGGGCGAAACTGATGACATATGAAGTTTTGAATGAATTTCCATTCCAAAACCTATCCAGTTGTGTATTAAATATTTTATGTATTCCGCATGCGAATGCTGAATGTGAGCGAATTTTTAGTAAAGTTAATTTAATAAAAACTAAAATACGAAATAAATTAAATGTCGAAACAGTTAACGCCACTTTATTAACATCTCAAAAAGTAAGCCAGGAAGGTGGATGCGTGACATTTATGCCAACAAAAGAAATGATAAACCAAAATAATCAAAATATTTATAAATTTAAAAATACAGATCAAGATTGTGATGTTGAATTTGACATTTAAGAGGTTGTTATACGGTATATAATTTATTACTTAATTATCATATGAATTTGTTTGCTATTGTTTTTATGTATATTTTTTAATGGGTCCTGAAGAAAAACCAAATATTTTAATTTTTGTTAATTTAATTTTAATAAAGAGTTTATAATAGAAAAGCATTTTTTTGTAGTTTTTTAAATATGTACTATAATTTTTTTGAAAATACTATAATTTTGTCCATATTGTACTATAATGACATCTTCAAAAGTTGGCAACCCTGTTATATATCCACCTTATATATGATAATCTTGCTAATTTAATATATAAATCTAAAAATAAGCAAATTTTTGTTTTTTAAGAAATGTTAATTCATCATAAATAATTTAGACTTGATACAGGATAAGTGCCTACTTCTTTTTCAGCGTGCTTTGGGCACTTTCTTCTATTAAGTTAGCATAACCTAATAGAATAAAGTCGCGCCCAACGCACACTTAAATAAGAGTAGGCACTTGTAATATATTTTCATATTATTGTTATTTGTAGAAATAAATATAAATTTAATACACAAAATGGTAGTGCTCTAGGCGAATCACTTTTTGTGTGCTTTCCTTCATCTGAAGGTTGTGAATCAGATTCCCTCTAGTCTATTTATTTTTGCTTTTAATAGGTTGCTGTCGTCCTTTAGTGTTAGAATAAATGCGTTCTTGTTCGATCACGAGAAACAGGGTTTAATTACGGTTCTTGGATGCGTCATGTCTGTGCTAATTAGAGGTATAACGAAAAAATAAATATACATTGTTCGATGATTACAAAGAATTATAAGTTAATAATTATAATCAACAACATTTACGCAATGGTATTTCGGTTGGAAATATTATAGATATCTCTAGGAACCTACTAGTTTAATTTCAAACATCTAAGAATGCAGTTACTGATCCTACTCTCCCTACTGGCGATGCTTAATTAAGATAATAAAAATAGAAATGATCAGTTGGGTTATTATTTAACAAGGATAGTTTCTGATTTTTCATGCCCTTTTCCAATTAAATAACTAAAAGCCATCACAAAACAACGTTATTCAAACTTTATTACAATACAAGTAGTCACTTGATTTGCATCATTCTTTCGTCGACAATCGTTATCGTAAGGTAGATTGCCCATTGAGTAATCACCTTTTCTTCTATGATAAATAATTATTTTCCTTAGATTGGTTTGAAATTATTTCCCTTTTAGTCTCTTTGATTTCCTTGCTAATTTTTGTTTCTTCGATCAACGGGCAACTCCTCTCTTTCGATTTTTCTTTTTATACTTCTCTAAATGGCATTATCAATATTACATTAATTCCCCTGGAGATTACCGATGTTTACCCAATAATTATCGGCATTTACCCAACCGTTATTGTAATCCTTGTAGGGATTACAGGCTTTCCTCTAATGTATTGGTTACCCGTTCTTTTAATTTTTTGAGAGGGATAATTTGTTATCCTACGAATTTCATTCCTAAACGGGTTTCCATCGAATTATCTTCACTTTCTAATTAGTCGGGTCTCAGTGCGCTCCGGGTTTTCTTCCTTACTCAAGTTTCCCGTTGACTCGGGCTTCTCATTAGCTCTGACCTTTCATTAGTGATTAATTAATTTTTAATTAGTTTGATATTTTATTATAACTTTTTCTAGGGACCCCTCACTAAATTTCTATTATTGTTTCTGGATTTGTTTCTTAATTTCGCGTTCAACCATACTCATTTCCTCGATTGATATAAATTTTTAATTAATTTTGTTATTTTGGTGTTCTTATTGATTTTTATTCTACTTCCGTTTAATTTTGTGCTTTTTTATACATTAGCCTAACATATTCCCCCTTTAATTAAGATTCGTCCTCGAATCCATTTATTTATTATTCTGGTTATTATTTTAGTGCTCTCAATACCATGTGATTTACCCATAATGTTGGTTTGTTACAGATAATCTACATTTTACCCTTTTGTGCTGTTTCCAGCGTAACCCAGGATACAGTGATGCTCTACCACTCGATACCCGTTGAGCGATCAACGTTGGAGCGGTATCAAGTGGGTGAGTACCTGCGAAAATTGAGCATACCTTTGTAGACTATAATGAGCAAAGTACTCAAACGGGTTCACAGACTGCCGATAGAAGGCCTGTATCCGAATTTCATTTAGGTCCCCTCTCTAATAATAACTTTCATCTATGATTCGACTTTTATTATAACATCATCTCTTAATAAACTCAAAATGAATGGATAACACATAGATTTATTTTCCCTGAGGACATTACAATGATCATCCATTTCATTATCACTTTTCATTGATCGATATTAACCGACATGCATATTCGGTTTTTCCGATCCGTTTTTTCTTCTAGGTGGTTTGCCGTAGTTTGACAAATTCCACCATCTCTATCGCCATTTGTCGGATTAGTTTGACTAGCTCTTGGTTGATGTTATGTTGATTCACAGTTACGCTGGCTGACTATTTTCATTGCTTCCCTTCCATAAAGGCGACGTGTTAACCCGGTTTGATGTTCCTTCTTATTATCGACTACTTCAAGCAATTATACCTAGATTGTATTACGACTTTGATTTTCGTTTAATCCACTTTATTACGAGTCCTTGGGCCAGTCAAAATCTTAATCCAATCTATTCCTTGGGATAAATATATATATTTGTGAAATTCAGTTTAGTGAATTGGTAAATTTTATTTTGTTATTAATCATGATTCTGTAAACTTTGTAATATAAATTAAAATTTAATTGAAAACCACATTTTACTTTTTCCCTTTTCAAGGATTTAATAAATGTAATGAATTTAATAATTATTTTTATCATACATTTATTAGTAAACTTACATTCGAATAGTTAATAGAGAACATGAGAAACGCCTGATACCAATGATAAAGCGATTTAGTCAAGTTATACATACATTTCACCACCGCTACATACAACGGACATGTTAATGAGTCGAGCACCGGTTAGTTGCCAGATGGCACAATAAGAAACTTCACTAATTCGATAATGCCAATTCAACGTTAATGAACAATTTATCAAGTACTCACCCGATGTATGGGTTCAGTGACGACATACCGTCAAGATAAGGCATGTCTGAGAAAACTAACCACTTAACGGCAGTTAATCACTGAGCAACATGAATACTCAACATTTGTTTTCATCATCTTGGGAAATCTGAACCGCCAACGTCACACACATTCCCATAACGAGGCATTTGGCTTAAGAAAACGATCGAAAATGATCGTCTACAAATCATAATAAAGTAGTTCCAAATCTAAATTATTTTTTAATTTTTGTTTTGTATTTATTTAACTAGTTTCAAAGATAACAATCGTCTACAAATCATAAATAAGTGGTTCTAAAATTAAATTATTATTAATTTTGTTCTTATTTTATTTTTCTTACCAGTCTCAGAGATTAAGTTTTAAAAACATTATCATCATTTCAGTAGGCGATTCTTACCTTAAATATAGTCTTATTTACAATTTAATATATTAGTAATGAATTCCAGTAGAACGTCTGGGGGGATTTCTCTTGTTTGTTCTATCAATTCTCTCTGACCTATTAAAACAGTCGATCGAAAGGGTTAGGGACTATGATGGATGATTATTCCAACGCTTGTTGCAACTATGAACCATGTAAATCGTTAGTTATTGTTCATTATATATATATATTTTTTTATAGATCATGACCACTAATCCTAATACCAATAGTCAAATCAAACCTTGCTTCTAATGTGTCGACAAAAATGTGGCCATTAAGAGTCTTCAAGCTCAAATTGGGGCACTAAAACGAAAAATAGACGAACTGGAGGGTACTTGGTTTAACCCTGTCCAAATGAAAGAGACCCAGAAGAAGTTATTCCGTAGCGAACATTGTCGTGATAGTTTAATCGCCGAAAGTTCGATCGCATCGGCTTCTCATCAAGGAGCAGTCGGAAGTTCTGCACAAAGTATACCTTCAGGCATCGATGACCCAGAAAATTGTGAACATTCCAATAGCTGAGGAGGATAATGTGTTTCCTGTTCATCATGATCAGACCCCTAATAAACCTCGAACCTCAGAGAAATCTTGTCAAGGGTGTGTAGAGGCAGAAACTCGCCTAGTACCAACGAAGTTGTTTTCACGGGCACCAGTAGAGTGAAGCTCAAAGATGTCACAACACCCAGTGTACCCTGCACTACAAATCCATCATCGAAGCCCAAGCGTCGACAGCTGTCTCGAGCAGAGCGAAAGAAAAAACAGAAGGAGCGAGCGATTGAAAAGGAACAAAGGCGCACCGCAACCATTGGGCNGAGTACTGCTTGAGGTTGGCCGAAATGCGAAAGATGTTAATAATGATAACAGTATTTATACTAATTTTCAATAATAAATACAATAGTATTAAAAAATAATCTCATTTATTATTTTTGTTAAAATAAAAAAAACGACAAATTATTCCGCCAATTAATTTTGAATCCTAAATAAATTAATTGATATTATTGTTAAAAGTTCTCATTCTTCTTCTGCATTTTTATTATTTATGTTCTTTAATCGATTGCTTTCAATTAGTTCGAAATCATTTCTCAAATTAATAATTTTTTTTCAATATCGAACTCGATTGGAATTAGATAAAAAAGCTTTGATAACATCGTGGTGCAAAGTCGGCTCCTGCTTCATCATCTGTACCGAGGTTGTAGTGATGACGTTTGAGAAACCCTGAGTACTCCGATTTCGGATTTCTACTCTTAGTTATACTATCGATGCAGACATGGAGATCCCCAATGAAATATTCATCAAAAGTTGATAAATTGTTACTAAATCTTTTCTCTTAAAATAATTTTTGTCCTCCATTGGCGTTTATTCAAAATATACTTTAAGTTGGAAATGAAAATCATAAATATTTTTCATCCAATTCAGTTCAAACAATCGCCTATTTTCAAGAAATATATGAATACAAACAGTGAATTCCGGGCAAAATTAACAAGATATATTGGATAAAATTCATTATAAATTGACTGTCAAAAAACAGTCGAGAATTAATATCCAACCGTATTCCGACAATCCGCCAACACGACAATCCAGCAAGTACGACTGTAAGATGATATAATAATTTCCAACGAATTACTTACATAACCAGATCACTAGACCTTGATATCTATTGAATGATGCGGGAATGCTTGTATAACTAAATTAAGTAGGTATGTTTGTCTTCTGTGTCAACAGTATCACTTAAACTAATAATTTCAAGATTTCCGTAATGAATGAATTTAAAGATGATTTAAAAATTAATGATGTAATTATGAATGATTGTGAATGTTTTGACTTTGAAAATTATTTTGAATATAGTTATTATGAAATTAATAATAAAATTAATAAGATTATGAGTATCGATATAATTAATAATACAGTTAATGAAAATAAAGAAAGACCTTTTGCACCTAAATTCGTTTACGATAGAATGAATGGCAGACCTAGTGTAGATATTTGGCAGGAAAATAAAATAAAAGTTGATTGTCTTTTGGATACCGGGGCTAGAATAAACGTGATTAGCGAAGATGTTGTTAGTAAAGTAAAGATGCGTGATAAAATAGGGGAATCCAATATTATGGTTACATGTGCAAACGAGAGGACACTTAAAATCATAGTAACAATATTACTAAAAGTGAGAATTTCGGGATTAGAATTGGTAATAAGATTCTTTGTGGCAAATAAGATTAACCCGAGCGTAATTGCAGGCGTAGAAATGATGAATTGTTTTGATATTAAATTAGAGGCAGTGACTAGAGTAAAATTAAAAAATCAATTAATGAATTTAGAGGAAAACAATTTGAAAGGAATTATCGACCCAATGATTAATAAATTACTTAAAGAATTTTCGGATATATTCATGAAAAATAAATGGGATGTAGGAAAAACTCAGTTAATTAAACACAAGATAGTTACTAGAGGTAGCCCAGTGACAATTAATCCTAGACGTCAGCCGATTCATATTGCTCACAAAATACAAGACATGCTAAAAGACATGGAAGAAGCAGGAATTATGTATGTTTGTTAAAAAAGGTATGTGTGTTAAAAAAAATAAATCAGATATTAGAATATGTTTGGATTTTCGGGCACTAAATGCAATTACGGAGAGACCTCGATTTCCAATACCAAATATTGAAGAGATGATGGATATCCTAAATGAAGCACAGATATTTAGCACTATCGATCTTGGTAATGCTTATTATCAAGTGGAATTAGAAGAGGAATCAAAAATAAAGACTGCATTTTCAACAAAAGATGGTCAATATTGTTTTAACCGAATGCCTTTTGGAATTGCAGCTGCCCCAGCAACTTTTCAAAAATTAATGACTCAAGTTTTGGGTGATCTTAATTGGAGAGAAGCAATTGTCTATTTAGACGATATCCTTATATTTGCAGACAATGAAATCGAACATAAAAAAGACTAGAAAGAGTTTTTCGAAAGATTCAAGAAGCTGGTTTGAAAATAAGCTTAGAAAAATGTTGTTTTAACAAACTAGAAATAAAATTTTTGGGACACATTGTAAATAAAATTGGTATTAAGACAGATTATGAAAAGATAAAAGCAAGGCAAGAATTTGAAAAACCAAAATTAAAGATTACGTCAAGTATGCAAGACCAGTAGAAAGGTTATGTGGGTCTAACAAAGATAAACTTATATGGATTGAAGAATGTGAAACAAATTTCAACACACTAAAGAAAGCGTTAACGTCTACCCCAGTACTAGGATTTTCGGATTTACGAAAAACCTTTATTTTAGATACAGATGCTAGTTTCGATACGATTGGGGGAGTGCTTTCGCAGTTGAGTAGTAATGGACAAGAACAAGTTATTGCATATGGATCAAAGACAATGAATAAGCACGAAATCGGTTACTGCATTACGCGATAGGAATTGCTTGCAATCTATCATTTTACTCAGCATTTCAAACACTATCTATATGGAAAAAGATTTACTTTAAGAACCGATCATAAAGCTATAACCTTTATGATAAATACAAAAAAGCCAATTACAGCACAATTCCAAACATGGAATAACTATTTAAGTGGGCTAGATATCAAATTAGAATACAGAAAAGGAGAATTGCATGCTAACGCAGATGCCCTATCAAGAAAAGACTGTACTTCATGTAGTCAGTGCCAAACAGTTCATGAAAACGCCAAGGTAGATAAAAATAAAACTAAAATATTGACCATAGAAAATATGGACCAAGAAATAAAAGTAAATAATGAAGGTATAATTTTTAATATACATAAAGACTTATGTCACGCAGGGGTAAAAAAAATTTACGAATATGCACGGAAAAACATGAAAATGAAAATTAGTGAAAACGAAGTTAGAAGAGTGATTGAAAATTGTGAACAGTGTCAGAAACGGAAGACGTGGACAAGACGAACAAAAGAACCGCTGATTAAACAGAGTACAGATGAAGTTTTCAAAGAGATATTTATTGATTTCTGCGGACCATTTAAGAAAACAATTCATGGAAAACAATATATTTTAGCTATAATTGATCAATTCAGTAGGTATATATCATTGACGGCAGTTGCTCATCAGGATGAAAAGACGACGGCAAAGATTTTAAGAGAAAATTGGATTTTGAAATTTGGTGCCCCTAAAATCATTCACTCCGATAGAGGAAAAACATTTGAATCTCAACTCCTTTTAGAAGTGTTGAAAACTCATCATATTACAATAATATATCCAAGCCCATATTATCATAGTACAAACGGTTTAGTTGAGAGGCAATTTAGAACTATAAGGGATGCAATTGCAATTACGTTAAAAGACAAACGGCATAAAGATTGGGCAGAAATATTGCCAGATGTGGAATTTATGTTAAATGCGACGATACAGCAGTCAACCGAATTTTCGCCCTCTGAAATAATATTTGGGCGGAATATTTGTAGACAATGGATGGAAAGAGAGAATTTGGATATACAAAATAATGATGCTAATAATCGGAGAAGGGAGATCGTGGAGGGAATTAAACATAAACAAAACATAGAAAAGAATTTAATTACACAAAATTATAGGAATTTTGAAGTTGGAGACCAAGTATTGGTTAAAAAAGGAAATACTAGAAAGATGGATGAACGTTATGAAGGGCCTTATGAAATAACTGGAAAACGACATGACAGAAGCTATGTTCTAAAGAATAAGCAAGGCAAAGAAATAATTCAAAATGTAGAATGGATCAAAAGTTTTAAATGGAGGGGGATGTAAGATGATATAATAATTTCAACGAATTACTTACATAACCAGGTCACTAGACCTTGATATCTATTGAATGATGCGGGAATGCTTGTATAACTAAATTAAGTAAGTATGTTTGTCTTCTGTGTCAACAGTATCACTTAAACTAATAATTCTCCCTTTTGTAGATTACGCAATTCAATGTACTATAAATAGTATAACGATTGTGTGTTCCGTTTAGATTTTTGAAGTGAATAAAGATTTCTGTGAAACTATGTCTTCTTCTAACAACGACAATCCGCCAACAGACAATCTGCCAACACGACAATCCGCCAACACTAAAAAATTGGCCAACGCTGACATTTATAAAACAAATATTTGTAGGTCATCATATTAAAATTAATTCACATGTACTTGTACAACAAATTTGCCTAAATAATCATTCAAATAAAAGCATTAAAATCAAATACCAGTACCTTTATGATCAGTATCATTGCGACATGTTGAATGTGAGTAGTACTCTTGTGAGCAATACCCATAGGGGGTCAAAACATCTTGTCGGATAATATATAATAAAACGAATTAACTCATTTATATATAATAAAACGAATTAACTCATTAAATTTTTCATTGAATCAGTCAAATTATCACAAATTTTGATAAAAAAAACCTCTCAGCCAGTTAAATTGTTTAAATATTTAATTAAAATTTTATATTAAACAATTACTAGTTGATTCTTATCTTTCAACGGAGAATTTATTATTAAAATTTTAAAAATATAATAAATTTAAATTTTATGTTAAAACAAAAATTTATCGACTTTTTGGTGGATTGTCGTACAACCATATCTGACTACACAACTATATCAAAATTAGAAAAGATTTAATTGCTGTATTATTAAACAAAAATGTTGTGTTTTTACGAACCAAATTATATTTGCCAATCATTACTTGATTATCAATTTTAGTAGTATTATTAAAATAATAATAATTTCCGCTGACTTTGTCAAAAAAATTTTTACTTGGCATAAATTTAGTATTTAACTTTCAGTTTATAGTACAATTGTTACAATCAATGAGAAATCAGCGTGTGACCATTTGTGACCAGCCATGTGACCAATGTACAAGTACATTGTGTGTATCATTGTGTGTATATCATTGTGTGTATATCATTATGTGTATATCATTGCGTGTATATCATTGCGTGTATATCATTGTGTGTATAAATAGCTGACGAATTGCCACTTGACGAATTGTACTTCTATTTTTTCACATTTCAAATTACTTACCAATGCTCAGTCGTGATTTGCCGGACATTGAAAGCTTATTGTCGTTAAATCCGAAAACATCACAATATGCCCGGTTAGTTCCGAGTTATTATACAAAATACGTATTTAATTTACTATTCCTCTATTTTCAAAATGATTCGATTTTAGGAAAAATTGAAATGGAAACGAAACGCAGATAAAAATTGTTCCACTTGTGAATCACTGGAGGGGAATTTCAATGATGTCAAGCATACAACATTGTCTGAAAGAGGCGCTTTAAAAGAAGCCAGCCGTTGTTTAAAGTGTGCAGACGCACCTTGTCAAAAAAGTTGTCCAACTCAATTGGACATTAAAAGTTTTATCACTTCGATTGCAAATAAAAATTACTACGGAGCTGCGAAAGTTATTTTTTCTGATAATCCATTAGGTCTCACTTGTGGGATGGTATGCCCGACCAGTGATTTATGTGTAGGAAGTTGTAATCTCTACGGAACTGAAGAAGGTCCAATTAACATTGGAGGTTTGCAACAGTTTGCTACTGACATATTTCGACAAATGAAAATCCCACAAATCCGAGATCCAAATCTTCAAAATCATGTCTTGACAAGTTATAAGGAATCATCAATAGCATTAGTTGGTTGTGGGCCTTCTTCAATTAGTTGTGCAACATTTCTAGCTAGATTGGGATATTCGAAAATAGACATTTTTGAGAAACATGATTTTTTTGGAGGTCTCAGTACATCAGAGATTCCTGAATTTAGATTACCTTATAAAGTTGTTGATTTTGAATTGCAATTAATGCTCGACCTTGGAGTCAAACTGCATTTAAACAAACCACTGTCGAAAAATATGACAGTTAAAGATTTATTAAAATCTTATTCGGCTATTTTTCTCGGTTTCGGTCTACCGGATGCGAAAAACATCGACATATTTAAAGACTTGACACAAGAACAAGGATTTTATACTTCGAAGATATTTCTGCCGATTGTATCAAGATCTAGTAAATCAGGAATGTGTGCTTGTAGTTATAAATTACCTCAATTATATGGTAACGTTATAGTCCTTGGTGCAGGGGATACTGCTTTTGATTGTGCTACTTGCGCTCTTAGGTGTGGTGCCAAAAGGGTTTATATTATATTTCGAAAAGGTTTTACGACAATTTCACCGGTTCCAGAAGAAATGGAATTGGCAAGGGAGGAAAAATGTGAATTCATACCGTTTATGAGTCCAAATAAAGTAGGACTTAACAAAACCACTAACAAAATTCAAAGTATGGAATTCCATAAAACCTTTGAAAATGAAAAGGGAGAAATTGAAATTGATCCTGATCAAATTTTAAAACTTAAAGCTGATTTTGTAATATCGGCTTTTGGATCGTGTCTGACAGATCAGGAGTTAATTGAATCTTTAGAGCCGGTTAGAATAAATAAATATGGATTACCAGAATGTGACAAAATGACATCAAAAACTAATTTAGAAAATGTATTTTGTGGCGGAGACTTGGCTGGGGTGGCCCAAACTACAGTTGAAGCTGTCAATGATGGGAAACAAGCTGCCTGGTATATTCACGCTTATCTTCAATCTAATCATAATAATCCCATTGAAGTTACTAAGCCTGAACTACCTTTATTTTATACTGCAATCGACAAAGTTGATTTATCACTTGAAATATGTGGCATCAAATTTCCTAACCCATTTGGACTTGCTAGTGCTCCCCCAACTGGTTCAGCTGCTATGATAAGAAGGGGTTTTGAAGCTGGTTGGGGATTCGCAGTGACTAAAACATTCTCTCTAGATAAAGATTTAATTACAAATGTGTCACCAAGAATTATAAGAGGTTGCACATCAGGAGAACTCTATGGACCAAACCAAGGATCTTTTTTAAATATTGAATTATTGAGTGAGAAGAAAGCTGAATATTGGGTAAAATGTATTAAGGAGTTAAGAAAGGATTTTCCCAATAAAATACTTATTGCTAGTATTGCATGCTCCCATAACAAACATGATTGGACAAAATTGTCGCAGATGGTGGAAGAAGCTGGCGCGCAAGCTTTGGAACTAAATTTATCGTGCCCTCATGGAATGTCAGAAAGAGGATTGGGGCTTGCGTGTGGTCAAATTCCAAGTATAGTAACAGAAATTTGTCAGTGGCTTAAACAAGCAGTGAATATTCCTTTTTTCGTTAAACTGACACCAAACATTACCAGCATATTAGATATTGCTAGAGCTTCATATGATGGAGGGGCATCTGGAGTGACAGTAACAAATACTGTATCATCTTTAATGCATATTAAAGTGAATGGAGAGCCTTGGCCTTCTATTGGGACTGAAAAGCGCACAACGTATGGCGGGATGTCAGGAAATGCAATTCGTCCAATTTCAATGAGAGCTGTTAGTACAATTGCTCAGTCTATTCCTGGTTTTCCGATTTTAGCTACAGGTGGTATAGATTCCGCTGAAAATGCACTGAAATTCTTATACTGTGGTGCAAATGCTGTACAAGTTAGTTGTATATTTTTTAAACCAAAATAATATATTTTATTATTCATAATCCCAAACGAATTAAGGTTATTTTAAACAAGTAAATGATAATATCAGCCTTTAGCTACAAAATATGAATTATATGAAATAAATATAATTTTTTTAATTTAAATTCAAAATCAATCAAGGTTTTAACCAATGATACTCATGCTTTTTTTTCTTCGGGCCACATACATAAATTTGTAAAGTTACGCGGGCCGCAACACTATAATGGTATGAGGAAAAAAATTATGAAACCCATCCTATTTTTAGAAAACATTTTTGAGATTTTAAAAATTATAAACTACTCTGTCCCATAATACTGAATAGTTTTCTCTGTTTTTCTTGTCCCATATTACTGGATATGTTTCTATAAAAAACTAATTTTGTCAAAAAGTTGATATATTTTTATTAAATTTATTTCTTAAAAATGGTAGTTCTGCTACATAAGTGCATAAAAACATGTATTTGTGTTGTAGTCACTTGTGATTGCTATATTTTTAAAAAGAGAATGAAACTATATATTTATTTAGAATGGAAAGAGCATTTGCTAATATTTCTGCTTTTACTTCTAAAGATACATGTAGCGTGCCATTGTTGATTTGACGATCCTTGGCTATATGTGATTGCTTGTAATTGTTTTCTCCATTGACTTAAACTCGCACTTCTCCAGCTTTTATCCGACGATGCAGAGACGTTTTAGACTTTTTCAAGGCACCTGCAAGTGATCTGATTGTCTTTCGTTTGTTCAGTGGCATATTTCAAATTTTCTTTTTTGGACCAAATTGACCGTGTTTTTCACGTTTATTTCGTTCCATATCTATGGATAAAAATTCGAAAAAATTAAACTTTTACGAAAAACTGAAATGGTGTTTACAAAAAAAAACAAAAGTGAAATGTCAAAATGTTAGGGAATGTCCAGTAATCATAAAACATTGTTAAATGTCAACAAATAAGTTTCAAATTATCGTTACTTTCTTTAATTCTTGACAAATTATAGCGTATTTTTAAGCTTTTTATGAAAACTATACAGTAATATGGGACAACGATTTTTGTAATTTTTGAGCTTTTATGAATTAATGATGAAATAAAACAAAAAGATACCGCTATATTTATGGTAAATGATGTTTTTTAGAAAGTCATAATTTAACTAATAAGAAAAAATATTGAGGTAGAGCCGTATATTCGCGATAATTCACGGACACGAAACGAAAACTATCCAGTATTATGGGATAAAGGGAGTATAAAAGAATAATAATAGTACATATTAGCTTATCAGCATACTCTTCGTCAAAAATTACAATAGTGAAAAAGTAAAACTCAAACGTGTGTTCAAGAGTTTATTTCAAAATTAGTGTGATTTTTGATATTGAGATAAGTTTTCAACAATTTTAGACAAATCGGGTTTATAATGACTGTATGATGGCCTCAATACGTTATCAAGGTGAGAATCAGTAAGTCGATTCCTGCATACGTTTTATGCATATTTCATTTTGGAATACGATGATTCACAAAGATATGTTGATGCAAACAATGTGAGGAACAGGAAGACACCATTTTGTACACTTGCATTTTCAGGAACAAATTTCCAAAAATCAATGTACCCTTTCCCTTTCTTTTTTCTTCAAAAAAAGCTTTCAGATTAGTATGCCACATTTCTTTTTTAAAATCATGTTCCTTGATAATAAATGTGCTTAGGGCCGCACATAGAAGCTTGGCGGGCCACATGCGACACTTAGGCCGCAGGTTGAGTATGGTTGGTTTAAACAAAAATGAGACTATCAAAAATAATTTTGTTTATAATTCCCCCAGAAAGTAAAATTCTCAGATAAAAATTTGAAGTCTCCAACTATTGAATGCTCATTTAGATTGGATTTTAAAAGATTTCAAGATTTAAACACATTCTTTGAATAAGCATTCAAAAAATGTACTAATTGTGAGAGGATAAAATTCAGTTTTAACAATGCTTTTCTGACACATTTGAGTTCTTAGTCAAAATTTGTCGCTATCTCGGTTTAATGCTCTCGCTGATACAGATTTTCATAGAATCACATTTGTAAAAACTTTTTTTGATCAACAGTTTGGAACAAATTAAAGCTTTTGTAATTTTGAAATTTAACCGTTTATTATCTAGGCAGTTATACTTTTGAGTTTAAACGTGAAATATATATTTATTATACATTGTTTAATTATTCTCATTTTTTCTAGATTTGCAGCGCTATCCAGAATCAAGATTTTACATTAATAGACGACCTTATCACTGGTCTGAAGACATTATTGTATCTTCAGGGCATTGAAGGTAATTGTAAAATGTTACTTCCATTATTTTATGAATTTATATAATTATTTAAAATCATATCAGGTTGTCATTTTTATGAAAGTAAAAATTTTTTACAAAAATAACAGGCCTTATAAAAACCGTCTACTGGGCTCACTGAATTCTAACTCCAAAGTGGTGCCCGGAGAACCTCATCCAACCCCTTAGCTATACCACTGCGCTTATATGTGAATATGAGAAACAAGAGCACATCTCGCATGGAAACATTTGATTCTTTTTTAATACTACTTTTCCCTAGTGTCTAACTCGAATTTTGGATGACAAAAGTGTTTTCATCGAACTTTAAATGACAAATTAGCATCAAAAGTCTTTTATGTGAATTTTGTAAGAGTGTAGAGATACTATTTTGGTCACAAATTGTTTTAATTTTTAAAATATTTCCACACTCTGTAACTTCTAATTAGTACCGTTGGTCATCCATCCAAATTACGGTAGGCGCCATAAGGTGGTATTTAATTGTTTTGACCCAGAGTGTGGTTAAATCTAACGATGGCCTTGTTTATAACTTATCTACAGATACTGTAAAAATTCTAAAATATCGTTGACGTTATCTGAAAATCATAAATTATAAATAAAAAATTAATTAATTAAAATAATTTAGGAAACAAGTGGGAAATTGTTATTGTCTATGACAAAGTGAAGTTTAAAGAATTAATTAAAAGATCAATTAAATTAAAGAAATTAATTAAAAATAAAGCGAATTAAAAACAAAATCTTTTCTAGGAAGACTTGGTAGTTTTTAAATAATTGGTATATATAAAAAATATTATCGCAAATTATTTTTTGAGGTGTTCGTTGAGTCTTGTTGAGTCTTGTCAAAAGCAAAACCAGCAATTATCACGAACACTGGGAAAAAGTGCACAAATCACATCACTCTTACACGAAACAAAATGCAAAATGTTACAAGGATGCGTTCAAAAATTCATTGCAAAGATTCAGAGACTATTTATATCAAAAAACTTAAACTTTATATCAACATTAAACTAAATTAAAAAAAATCTCTGAGAGGTTTATTTAGATTTAAATTTATGTTTAAATTCAGGTTTGGAATTTGGATTTAAATTTAAAATTAAAATATATAAAAATTTAAAAATGTTTTTTTATAAAATATTTAAATATTAAATATTAAAATATTAAAAATTAAAAATTAAAAATAGTAAATATTCTTTGGGTAATTAAAATAAAATATAATTAAACCAATAAATTTATTTTTCCCCAACAACAATTGGTAAATGCAATAATGATCAAATTCACTTGAAAAAGGCAGTGCCGAAAATTCGTGAGTATCAAAAAACATCGATATATTACTGATTTATAGTCTTCAAGCTCTCTAATAAATTCAATGGAAAAAATAATCAGTGGCGAAATTGGAAAAAAAAGTTCTTATAATAATAATTTTTATTTAATTTAATTATAATTAATTTAATTATAATTAATTTAATTTTAATTTAATTAATTTAATAATATATTTTAAGTTTAATTATTAAGTTGATGTTTTTATTAATGTGGAAGTCAAAGGAACTACAACAAATTGTACAAAAAATTAAAGTTTAGTGAAATATTGATGAAAGTATTTATCAATTAAAAGCAAAGTCAAGACTTATGAGTTAATTAGGAGCAATTAATCCGTGGTTTCGAAGTTAAGGGAAAACTATTAGTTCACGGGTGTTCGTAAATTAATTAGTTATTGTGATGGTGGAAAAAAGAATTGAAATTAGGTTTTCAAAGTGTTGTGATTAATAAATTTGTTTCATTGTTGAAAACTTGTTATCCTAATAAATCACTCGAAATTAGATCGATATTTGTTAATATCTCAATTCACCGGTAACTCAACAATATTAAAATTAGAAATAATATTGAAACAAATCATTGATGAATAAATAATTATTCAATTGTATAGATAATTTTTAATTTTGTCATAAAACAAAAT
>CAUHTR010001026.1:0-92684 GCA_959609185.1 Schmidtea polychroa | reverse complement strand
TTTGTTTCTTGCCAGTTGCTTTTATACCCACTTTGGTAATTGACTTTATTTTTGCCAATTATTTTTGGTCTTACTTCCCCCCGGGCTTCCTCTTGGAGGTCTAATTCAATTTAAGGGAATTGGCTCATTTTCTTTGACGGCTCTTATTACTTTTATTTTATCCGGCTAAATTAATTGCCTTCCCAAAATTGGATTTCTCAATTCGCTCGGGTTTTACATTGTCTCGGGTTTCCCATTAGCTCGGGTTCTCCATTAGCTCGGGTTTCCCATTAGCTCGGGTTTTCCATTAGTTAATTAATTTTTAATTAATTTTTGTTTTTTGTAATTTATTCCTTTTAGGGACCCCCATTGATTTTATTTTATTATAGCTGAACTTGTCTCATTATTTAGCATCTGCCCATACCAGTTTCCCCCAGAAAATATTCATTTTTTAAAATTTTTGATTTTTAATTAATATTTTGTACTTTAAATTTTTATTTTGAATTTGGTGTTTTTGTCAATTTTCACCTCATTTTTCTGCCTCTCTTGTTGAACCCCAACACTATCAATTCTGTGCATGATCACGCTTTTATTTGCCTCTCTTCGTCCTCGAAATCTATTTTTTGATGTGTAAAATTTAATTTGTATCTTATGAAATGAAATTTTATTATAAAATAAATGTTTTGATGTGTAAAATTTAATTAGTATCTTATGAAAAAACAAAAATCAATTGATAAATTTAGTTATTATAAATGTTTTGATGTGTTAAAATTTAATTTTTATCTTATGAAAAAAACTTTATTATACAATAAAAAAATCAATTGATAAAATTAACGGATATCACCGAATAGTATCAGTGATACTATAAAAATAATATCATCAAAAAAAAATATATTAGATATTAGAGTTAGTATAGTGATATTATTCAGTGCTTTGGTCATTTTAATAAAAAATAAGTTTAGATAATTATCAAAAATTTATTCATCATCATCATCCAAATACTCAACGTCCTCATAATAATCATTTTCATCAAGTATAGACTCGTTATTTAATCGGGATTCGGTGTTTGAAGAAATCCACGCCTTACAGAACTCCACTCCATATACATCGTGTTTGGCAATATGCCAATCCTCATAATTTTCGCTAAAACCTGCTGCTGTTATTGAATTTTTAAGAGTTTCGATTTTCATATCATCCCAAGATTCCCTAACCCACGAATTGACCAATGAAAATGTTGGTGGTTTTGGATTCCCATTTCTTGCATACTCAACAGACTCTGAATTCTTCCATTCATTTATACGTCTGAATATTATGTCTTTTAATGATCGAAAATGCCTATATCTCCTGCTTGAAGATACGGTGTAGAACCCCCAGGAATTACGATCATTTCAATTTTTCGTCTAAAACAATGTTCTTTTTTTTACCTATATGCACACGACAAGAATCCCAAACAATACACTTACCTTCACTATAATCAATCAAAGGGAACAGGCGATCAATAAACTTAATAATCAATTCTTGATTGACCCACGATTTAGATTGTGTAGTGAATAACACTCTGTCTTGTTCGTTAACAGAACCACCATCCTTACCTTTGTGGATTACCAATGGCATCGCCTTTTTCCCATTCGCCCAAACTGATATGATTGCTGTTACACGCATTGATGCAAATCCAGTGGACTTCATAACCACGTGTTTTGCACCTGATAAATCGACTGTTTCTGTCCTTAAATCTTCAAAATAAACGGCTGTTTCATCCACCAATAAAGTCTTTTGCATATTAATATGAATCATACCGGATTTTAAATACTTCATATAGCTCACAGATCGTGTAATTAATTCCTCGTCAGACAATGTTGTCATGTTTGTTCCACGCCGAAGAGAAAATCCGTTCCTTTTCATGAACCCTGAAACCCAATTCCCGGTGCCCTTGAACTCGATCTGAAGCTCATTTGCCATAGATACGGCTCTATCGCAAATAAATCTTCTGGTCACTTTTCTTTTCTGAATTCTGAGATCAATAATCTCATCAGCTAATATCTGCTCGATGTTGCCCAAACTTGTTTTCTTACCACCCCCAAATATACGTTTCATGCATGAAGATCTTTGATTTATCTTATCTCGCTGTCTATACCATTGCTGAAACATAGATTGGTCGTAAAATTCCCCGTTCATCTTCTCAAATACTGTTTTGCGGCATAACATGTTTTCCTTTTGACATATATTGAATGACTTCTTTTTTGAAAGCAATAGTAAAAGTTCGTTTGCCCATTTTTTGTACGGAATGTTTTTTATGTATCTCCAGTATTATATTGATTGGAATATAATCTTAATTTAATAACTGTTTACAACAAAAGAAAATACGTTTAGATATTAATAAAACAATTTGATGTTGACAGATTATTTCAATGTTTTAATATGGTGATATTATTTAAATAGTATCACTAAATATAAATGAATTTAGTTATGGTGTAGTATTAATGATACTATTAGGTGTAGTGATACTATTTGGTAATATACGTTAGTTATTTTTTCCATCAATCGTCTCAGTTAATTTGCCAGTCTGATAAATCTGTTTATTTCCATATCCGAATTATCGAAATATGAAAATTTTTATTAATAAATCTAATTTATTTTTGTCAAATCCCTTATCGGTAAGTTATTTCATATTGGAATTTTCCCATGGAAATCATTTTTTAATTTGGGGCGTAATCAGTCAGACGACTCGGCCTGTCAATTCCAAGTCGGTGTCAGATTAAAATAGACTTGGTTTTTATTGTCGGCGGTTATTACAATCAGTAATTAATTGTTTTTTTAAATATTTCTCATATAAAAGAGATATTATTTTCTCCGAATACATTTTCTTTTATTCCTCGCACTGAGGTAAGTTTTTTATTATTATTATTATTATTATTATTATTATTATTATTATTATTATTATTATTATTATTATTATTATTATTATTATTATTATTATTATTATCAATATTATTATTACTATTAAGAATTTAGAAAACCGAAAAAACTTGAGGAGAAACCACAACCAAAGAAACCAGGAAAATCAGTAGCCGCATCCAGTCAAAAGTATATTTATACATTATGAAATATATATATATATATATATATATATATATATATATATATATATATATATATATATATATATATATATATATATATATATATATTATAATCAGATTTCTCTTCCCTCTACGTGGTACGATTGAAAAGCCGCTCGACATTGAGATTAAAAGTTCATCAACTTATAAATGAAGAAAAGAGAAATTATTACATAAGCCATTATTGAGTCTGTTGCTGTTTTGTGATATTTTATCTAAGATTTGTTTTGGTAAATTTAATAGCAGACATGTTTAAGGGCAAACAGAGGTTTCAATTTCTTAGATGATCCATTAAAATGCTCAGATACAGTGTTTCTCATCAGCAAGCATCTGTACCAGAATTATCACTTTCGAACTATAATCAAACATCAAATTATTTAAGGATTTTATTTATTATTTATTTATTTATTACGAACCTTAATATTGGTGACCTAAAATTTTGCTATCTTTTAATCTTGTAACTTCATTTAGAGATTTTATCATTTCCCCTTAATGAAACGTATTTTATAATAATTGACATCAAATCAAACAAAATGAAAAGACCTAATTTAATTTAATTTCATAAATAAAACATTAAATTTTCCCCATTACTATAACTGAAAAGATGTATTAATAATGAAGAATTTGTTATAAACTGGAATACAATAAAATTCGAGCTATTGGATTATCAAATTACATCGTAAAAACAATATTAACTTTAAAATAGTTTCTGTTTACTTATTTATTTTAAATTAAATTAATATGGTGTTGAAAAGTTAAAGATATATAATCGAATAAGATTAAATTAGTAAATATCTCTCCGTTGTGATTTAAACAGAAAAATGGAAGTATATATATCAGAAAACCGTATCTAGTCATATTTGTGATAAGCCGGTGAGATTTGGCATTGTTAATTCATTTCCATACAACCATTTTCGTTTGTGATTACCTCTAGTCAAAATATTTTAGCTTATGTACCGCTGATTAGGTAGAATAAAATAACTACAGAATTGAGATTCCTAAAAATGAAATTCGTTATCGATATAAAAGTTATTTAAGGAGATAAAATGACCCAGTTCATTATTTATTTTTATGAATTATCTCTATTGAATTACTCTCTCAATTTCAGTATTTCGAGGAGTTTTTCCATATACCTGCCAAATTTCACTCGAAAATCCATTAAAACTACTCGATTATTGTCTTATGGATTCAAAGGTAATACTTTTTATTACTGCTATGATTTTCATTTTATGAATTCACAGGTATTTTTTCCCCGATATTTTAAAATGTATAATAAAATGTTGACTGTCAAATCCAAATCTGTCCGTATTAGTCTATTTGTGTTAATAAAAGGTTTTGTCGTTCTTTGGGTTGGTAATTCGAAAGATGATGTAGTTGTATGTGACGTTCGTTTCGGTTCGATGAATGTTTTGACTTCCATGAGAATTGTTTGCCATCGGCCTGGTTAAGTCCTCCATCACTGATATTTAACTTTTATTTCTCATTCCGTCGCTAAATCAGAAGTGTAAAGTGTAAAAAATGATTACCGACATCTAATATAGTCAGGGTTCTCAGTGGTTAATGATAACTCTTTTATTACGTCCTGATTGTCTATATATTGTTAGCGATCCATTTACAGCACTCAAAGTTATACGATTTGGCTCGTTTCTGAGATAGATGGACTGGGTCTCACTCTTAAACCGTGACCATTGGTTTCTCGCTACCGTTCCATTTTCGAAGCATATTTTCTCGTAATAGTTTGCGCTAATTGTATAATTCTGATTCATTTCCAATTTATCATAGCGGACTATTGATTTTTGTGAGTTGAGGGTGTCGACATTTACACTTTGAAATGTGATTCGCACTTTCACCAAGTCCACTGGCTTCCAATATACATTGATTCCATTTATTCCTGGTTCTATTTCGATCAAGTCTCGTATCTCTTTTGTCTGCACTTCTATAGGAGTTTGAGTGTACCACTTTTGACATGTTTTGTCTCTACAACCATTGGTATTTGAAATTTGGCTTTAGCTTTCGTGCTGCAAACACATTTTTGTCGTAATTGAGTTCTAATAATGGTGTAGTAGTGTCCAGTAAATCAATGACTTCTATTTGGTCTGCAATCTGGCATCTACAACTCCATACAATATTTGTTAGAGTGGGTATATATCTATTTTTTCCATCACCTTGATTTGGTTTACTGCATATGGTAATTCAATCTTTTTACCGCTTGCATTTGTTAATAACATCAATATCGTTGTCACATATAATATTTTGTTGATGTAGCTGACTGGTGTCGGATTTTTTGTGAATTTCTGTTTCAATTTTGTTTGACCCGTTGCTTTATTCTGCTTGGACCTTAAGGGATATCTAGGTTCATCTTCCTCTGGCACTAGTTTACATCGATTTGCGTGAACAATCATTGGGTTAGCCTTTTTACCCTTGAATGGTAACAATTTTAAATTAATTTCGGTGGTGTCGCACACTTTGTATGGTCCTTTAAATGGTCTTTGTAATTTCGGCGACAGACCTTTGAGGGATTCCGGTCTGTTAAGATATACTAGATCTCCGATTTTGATGCCATACGCGTGTGATTTTCTATCGCAGGCTTCTTTATAATTCTCCTGGTTGTGCTTTATTGTCAAACCGGTTTTTGTCCATACTGATTGCATTCTTTCTTGCATCAATGCTTTATAATCGGGTATCTCCATATTCTGTGAAATATGTTGGGTTATTGAGTTGGTGATAATTTTAAATGTTATTCTGACTCCAAGCGTGTCTTTATACGATTCACAAATAACACTTGACAACAGAAATCTTTATTGATAATCACAAATAAACTTTCACTTGACACTGACAATAAATTCAACACTCTGCTTGGTGATTATACAATGCTTATTACTACACTCGGTGAGGAATAGCACTTGTGTATAACACCGGATTAAAAGATCACAAATTACTGATTGGTTTCTAAACTGGGATTTTGAGCTGGTTGTCTTCTTAGACTTTCTTCACAACTTTATTCAAATAATCAAATAACTTCTTTTCGTTTTATTATTCAATTAATTCTTTTATTCAACTCTTCTCCAATAATTATTTTCCAATTATTTCCTTTACAATTATTTTTGACAACCGTTTGTCCAACAACGTTTCGTCCAACGTCTAATTTTCTCCAATAATTTTATCTCTCAAATCGTATCTCAAATCGTCTTCCAAATTGTCTCAATGTCGCGTCACTTTTGTCTCTAATTTTATTCCCTCATTTCATGTCCACCAGTTTTCCCTTATATAGTTCGCTTCTCTTGTGGCACTCCAGATTATCGAGTGTTTTCCCGTTTTCCTTCTCCTGCTTTCCCCGACTGTCCCATGTCAAGTTATTTTCCCTTTTTCCCTTTTTTGTTTGACCACCTTCTACCATCAATTCTGTTATCACTGGCAAGCTGTCGAGGTAAGGATATTGTTGTTTTCCTTTTCCCCCGATTTCAAAATTCCTTTTCCTTTTTGTACTAATTAATTAGTACTGACCTTGATTTTTATTTTCCTGTTTGATTCCTTTTATTTCCTTTATCTTTCTCATTTTTAATTTCCTTTTACTTCCGTTTTCTTTTCTGAGTTCCAATAGATCGTCCCGTTTGTCATGGCGATCTTCCCCCAGGTAATTTTATTTATTTCTTTATAAATTGTTATTTAGGTATCCTCAACAAATTGGTGGTTGGAATTTGAGATCAATCGGCATATTATTTTTCCTTAAATACATCAAATACCAGTATTCCTACGAGTGATGCATATTTTACAACTTTTACACCAATTTTTTACATCTTGTTCCATTGGTGGTCAAATTATTTCAGTTTTAATCTTGATAGCATCTTGCGCGTTGAAAATTGACCTCCCAAAGCTCCGTCATAATACTGCATTAGTAATGCGTCTCTGTGCTTGGCTGGGATAAGAATTAATGCTTCTCCCTTTTTCCAACACTTAATTATTCCATTATGAATTACATATTTGCTGTTTGCATCTGTGAATCGTTTCAAATCTTGTTCTTTTCTTATTTTAACCGCTTGTTCCATAAATTGTTAATTCACTGTCGTTTTCCTGATCATTCTGTAGTTCAGATATATCATTAACGGCTTTGATTGCAGCAAATATAGTACCTTCCAATTTTTCAGGGGTTCCTTCACTATCATTTTCTGGAATGCTTGACATTTCATCTGCATTTGCGTTAGATTTACCTGCCCGATATTTAATCTCAAAATCATATTCTTGGAAGGCAATCGACCATCGTATTAACTTACTAGCTAAATCTCTGTGCTTCATTAACCAACTGTAGTGAATTAGTTGAGATTCAATAGTTGAATAGTTTCTCATGAGATCTCAGTGATCTGCTTGCGTATGGTATTACGTGGTCTTCATCACTTTCAAATTTTTGGCCCAACACCGTGCCCAATGCGACGTTGCTTGCATCAGTCATCAAGATAAATTGATTTCGTAAAATCTGGACATTGTAATATAGGGAGTTGTCACTAATTTCTCTTTTAATATGTTGAAAGTGACTTTGTAGCAATTGCCCCTATATAAATTTATTATTTTTCTTTAGTAACGTATTCAATGGTTGAGCGATATGAGAGAAGTCTTTTATAAATTTTCTGTAATAGCTAGCCAGACCTAAAAATTGTCTGACTTGAACAGCATTTTTCAGGAACTGGGTACTCTTCCACTTTTTTGATGTTCTCTGGATTAGTTTGTAACCCTCGCCGTGATATTATATGTTCAACATAAACTACTTCTGCTTTACCCTATTCGCATTTCGATGGTTTGATTTTTAATTTTGCACTTTTGAGCCGTTTAAATACGGTTTCTACATCTTTGAGGTGTTCTTCAAAATCGTTTGAAAATATTATTATATCGTCGATGAAAACCAACGCATGTCGAATACCCCGTATCACAAAATTCATTTGCCGTTGGAATGTAGCTGGGGCTCCTGTTAATCCAAATGGTAACACGTTGAATTCATATAGTCCTTTCCCATCAGAGAACGCCGTCTTTCCTCTATCTTCTTCTTTTACTCTAAATTGATTGTATCCTTTGTTTAAATAGATAACTGTGAAATATCGTGCTTCTCCCATTTGATCGAACATTTCTTGAAGTACCGCAATTGGATAGGTGTCTTCCCTCGTAACTTGATTTAGTTTTCGATAGTCTACGCAAAATCGTAAGTCTCCATCTTTTTTTTTGACTATCACTATAGATGAGGAGAATCGTGATGCACTGTCTCGTATTATTCCAAATTTTTTCATTGCTGTAATCTGTCGATCACTTTCCTCTTGATGAACGTATGGGATTCTGTATGACTTTATTTTAATTGGAGTTTCGTCTAATAGCGTTATTTCATGCTCAATTACATTGGTTAAACCCAAACCATATTCGTATTTGGCGAATATGTCTCGATATTTTCTCAACAGTTTTGTAAATTCCTTTTTCTGTATTTCATTTAAATCATTACTTACCACTTCCGGCTCTTTATATACCTTGACGTTTCTTGGAATTTTGGAATTAGTTTCAATAGACATTTTTGATAACTTTCCCAATTTTGTTTTTGGGTGTAGCTCAACCGGTTTATTACTACTATTCGTTATATGGACTGGTACTATCTGTTCTTCCACTTTGACTATTTCGTCGCATATCGGTATATCATATTTTTCGACTAGTGTTTGGTTTCGCTCAAATATGAAATCGCCATTATCCACACCTGTGGTATTTGCACAGTAGACCATCTCCGATTGTGGTGGTATTGTCAGTGTCTGATTCAGAAACACTTCATCTGCCCTGTGAATTATTTCTCCTGTTTCTCCTGCTATCAAATTACCTGTCTTTAAATCAAGTGAGATTCCACCCCGCTGCTCTAATATATCTATGCCGATCGGAAATTGTACTGGACTTCCCTTCATTATGAGCGCATCGTGCGCTATTATTCGATCTCCAATATAGAATACGACATTAAGTTGTCTAATTATGTTTAATTCATTTTCCGATAATGATCTAACTATTTCGTCGATAGGCTTTATTCGTATTCTGTCCTTCGCGCTTAATACATTTTCCAATATTATCGTGTGACTAGATCACGAATCAACCAAAGCTTCCACTTTATGTTTGTTCATTTGTATAAATATTCGGGGTTGTTTTCCTCTTTTTGTTAATGTCATCAGTGAGTAATTGCATGGTAAGCCTAACATATTCTTTCTTTTGATCTCCACACTTGAAGGCTCGACTCTCTCTCTCCTGCCATTCTTTCAAATTGTAATGCGATATTTTCGACTGGTTTCATTTTACGTAATCGATCAACTGGATAAACTGGAGCTGATTGCCTAAATGATTTTGGTATACACAATTTTGTAAACGTGTCTACGCTACTCGCATTCAATAGTAGTTCTTTTAAGATTTGATAAGCTCTCAATGCCTCCTTATTTACTTCACTTAGTTCTTGGTTATCTACATATAACGGTTCACTATCACTCTCATTGTCATTGTCATTGTTTTCGTCCCTTGAGGGAGTTGTACTAGCATAGCTCACCTTTTCTTCTTTAATATTCGCGCCTTCAGTATCTCCAACTCCTGATATTGGTGATGAGTAATGAAGAATCTGGCCAATAATGGTATGCAACCAATTACTAGTTTCCACGACCAACCTGTGATCGCGTATAACCTGTGTGTTGAAAGGACCTGCGATATTATTACTTTGATTACTACACCAATTACATAAATTCCAATCAATCCGGCACACACTTGTCCAATGAACATAAATTTTCCCCAGATCTTTTTCATCGTATTATACGTCGCTTTCTTGTAATGATATGGTGTTAACAGATACTTGTAATTTACCTTCCCACTTCCACTTGGGAGGATTGTATCTACCATTTCCATTATTACTCTTTCTTTCTTTGATGGAAATAACAAATTTCTGCGAGCTTCCTCAATATCCTCGTTCGAGTAAATTCCACTTTGTGACAATTTTTTCAACGATGTAAACTTCACCAAATATTGTAGTTCTGTCAATTCTAAATTTTCCGGTGTCTTTACTTCTCGATGATCTGACGACACAATCCACGATTCTGGTGTTAATCTGTATAGTGGTGCCAACAATCAATTTCATTGTAATACTTTAGGTTTCACATCGTCTTCTAGTAAGATTCGTGTTACAGGCTCCATAAATCGTAACTTTCCATTTAAATTTACTAGTAACTTGTTGGTGCATTAGTCGTACTTTGTCAGTTTGACTGGTAAAGCTTTACATTTGTAGCTATATAGTGCTTCGCCGAAGATTCTAGCAAACACCCCATTCTCTGTAATTAGCATTGGTGCTACCAAATTAGGATTGGTTAAAGCCATTGCCATCCGATTTCGGAGTATTTCTTTATTGAGATTGCAATCGTATATAATAACTTCTCGGTACACATTTTCAACAGTATTTTGACCAAAGTGAAACAGATAATCCATCTTGTTATTAAAGTAATTTGTCAATTTTAGATCTCCCGAATGTATATTTGTTTGAGCCTCTGTAATCACCTTCTGGGATACATATATACCTTTATAATTCGTTTCATAGACACTTTGTCCACACTTTGTTTTAGTGTCTTTTCTCAGAAATTGCATCCCATCTTCTGCCGAGGTTGATATTAACACTGTTGGAGTGTCCTTCATCCGTAGAGGGGTGATTCTGGTAGTTGTACTCGTTCTGTATCCATCCTTATCTTCTCAGGCTTTCCCTGATCTGCCCTCTCGTTATTTCTTTAAAGTTCATTGACTTCAATTACACGAAATTGCACTTTTTCGTGTCGACATCGTACACCAAGATTGATTCCCCTGTCTGACAGCTAAATTGTTTCAAGTTGCAAAACTGATGTGTCTCTAGCTTACCTGCATCATCATCAAATGATTCATCAAACTCTCTTAGTTCTGACATGTACTCTTCCACAACGACGGCTTGGTCAATTATCACATCGTCTACTTTGTATGGTTCTCCTTAGTAATCGCCATTCGACTTTATTATCCCTCTCACGGTCACCGTCTCACGGATTTTGTGGTTTAACTTTGCTTAGCTGTCCTGTTTGAAAGGCTGCCAGGCAATTTTCTGGAATTATCTCAATCGGTCTAGGTATCAATTGCATTTTCATCATAGATGAGTGGCTCCATTTCCGACAATAAAATACAAAAGTGGTTCGTTTGACTGTACACTCTCTCACCTTTGCTCGTCGAAACCCAGATTCTTGGTACACGTGATATTTTACGGGATTTGTCACTTTGAACTTTACTGGGTATGCATCGGAACACTCTGCTACGTCTACTAACGAATATACTCTTCCAATTTCAGTTTGGGAGCAGTCGTATGCTACCAATGACTTCGTAGTGTTTATTATTCCCAATAAGATTATAATAGACATCATCAACCATGGAAATGCGAGGTTTCCTTTTTTCCTTACTGTTTCTGTTTTTGGGCTCTCGTCTTTTGTATCAAATTCTCCCATCCGCCATTATTTGTTATCCACTTTATCAAATATTTATTCGTCATTTCAGTGGCTTTCTTTATTAATGATTTTGTATTGTCCACTTCTAAACAACTATAAATATCGATCTCTAAGATTATATAAGCTAATATTGTCAATACTACATCTCGATTCAACGCAGTTCGTGTTAGCTCCTCAATTACTACTTCCTCACAAAATTCCCTTTCTTCATAATTTCTTTTAATTATCAACGGTAATCTCATTTTTAATTCCGTGGCTAATTTCTTTGCAACCCTTTCCCCTTCCTCTGGAGTATCATCTAATTTGTTTCAGTTTCATCTAACAAGTACAATTCCGTAACAAGACTTTTTATTACGCGCTCAGTTTCGCTCGATTCGCCTAAACTCAAAGATTCAGTTTCAGCATCATTTTGTCGTTTCTAACATATTGCACTGTCATTTTCCGTTTCAACGAAGTTCCCTTCACTTTTCGTTTCATTTATGCTTGGTAATACCCTGTTATCGGTGCTCATTTTCTCGTTATCCCCTTTAGCTTCATTTGCCGGTCCCAGTATTTTGTTGGGCTAGAACTGATTTCTAGACCCAAAACTCTAATTGTGACTAAGGTGCGTAGGTACATAGCACTGCAAATAGCAATAAGTCCAGTTAAATAGAAAAATACACCAAATAAACAATATTACTTAAAAGGAAAAATAACAAAAAAATAAACACAGAAATTAAATAAAATGACACAGATGCAAGAAGTAGTGCAAGAAACTAACTCAAAAACAGCAAAGAAACACAAAATTACAAAAAACAGACTCGAATAGCTTAGAAAGATGATAAAACATCGAAAAAATTCTAGAAAATCCCAGAACATTTCATAAGAATGGCAATAACCATCATGAAAGCCATATAAAACAATAAAAGTAATCAAATAAAATAAATTAGTTATAAAAATAAAAATTCTTAAAAAGAAATTAGGAAAAACATCATTAAAATAAAAATTAAATTAAAAGTAATATGGAATGTTCTGGAACCGTTCCAAATCCATCATGGAGGTAAAATTAGCAAGAAATAATTAGAAAATAAAAATTTAAAAATAAAAATAAAAATTATGGCGCAAAAATTGCCATTAAAAATATCAAAAATAGAAAATTCTAGAATAAAAAAAATTCGAGTTTGTTTTAATGCATCAATACATACACGTGTACTTGCACACACAAAAATAGGTATATATACCGACGCATTTTAGTCACAAAATCAATCTTTATGCCAAAAAATTTTCTTTGAAGATCTTGGAACCACGACCAATAGTAAGGACTGTTGATTGTTATTATTATAATGATAATTTTTATTTTTATTATTTTGTTATATGATCGTCATATGTCTTATTAAATGCATTAGGATTAAGTTCCACCTTTTATCTAATTTTTTTTTGTTGTTTATTTTATATTTATTATGCTGAACAAGAGTGATCAACGTCGGCTTAGACGTATATAGCTCGCGACGTTGACCAGCCTTGTTCCCAACAAAAAATCATTTGCATTCACAAAGGACGGGTCTACGACCCCACGTGCACTAAAATTATAGTTTTAAGCAGAGGTTGCCACGAACTATTGGTGTTCAACCATGAGTAGGGCGGGTAAATCCATCTTGGTAGTTGGTATAGTCATAGGGACTATGCGGACGACACAATTTCTGGGATACTAATCGCGGGTAAATAACAATAGGGCCTATCGTACCGTATTCAGTTGAATCGGGAAAGTAGGTAAATTTTAATTAAATCGACTTTTCAGTAAATTACATACATAAAATGAACACCCAACTATACTATAGGAGACACAACATTAGGAAAATCTAAACGGGAAATATCCCAGACTTAATATTCTACAAAACACTCTAGTAGTCGGTTAATTGCACGAAATAGTTCAAATATTTAATATGCTCAATATCGAATATTATTAATATACTATAATTGATGCTATCTATAATATTCATATTTAGAGAATCCTAGCCGGAATTTAATAGCCCAACGGCATTTTTCACATTAGCATGTAGATTTTGGCACTTGCTAAAATATAACCCTTATTTGATATCCATTTGACTAATTATAAAATGATTCTTAAATTATTTCGTAAAATTTCTTATGTTTATTGTCATACCTATTATACACCGGTTATATAACTACTTTAAAAATAAAATATAATCCTTATTTTGTGTCTATTTGAATAATCATAAAATGCTTAAATTATTTCAAAAATTTTTATGTTTATTGTCATACATATTATATACCAGTTATATAAATACTATAAAAATAAAATATAATCCTTAGTTTGTGTCTATTTGCCTAATTATAAGATAATTCTTAAATTATTTCGTAAAATTTTTATGTTTATTGTCATATATATTATATAAATACTTTAAAAATTTTAAAGCTCAACCGTATTTCCCCTACAATTATGATGATGATATGTATATATTTTGATTATATTATCTTTGTGAAAATCTTTTATAACTGCCCCTTTGAATCATATAGTCGTTAATGACTACCCCAGAGAGCAAGTTAACTTATAAATTCGTTTATATTTCCTTTAAAAATTATATTGAACAAATTTTTTTAGACCCCCCCCGACCTGCATGTAGATATTAATCTTAAAGCTTTCCCAAACTTACGTTGATAGTAATGTCGTTATTTAATAATGGTTACGTCTTATTATGAACAATTAATATCAGCCAATTTATTCGATAGAACTGGAATTTAAGAATAATACGAATATGTTAAAATTAATCGAATAAAATGGACTTGTATTCTACTACTAAGACGCGATTAATTTCTCCTTTCGCCATCCATACCTATATAATACGATAGGACACTCCATCTAAACCCCTAATTCACTATGTACTTTACCCAAACCAATTTATCGATTTGGCCCAAATGTTACTATTAATAGAAAAGTTCAAAACCAACATTATCGATTTTCTTTTCCATATAGTAAAATTTAGCCAATAGAACCGCTTCTATTAATAGAAACAATCCTACAAACTAAAGGGTGTCCTCATCGAACTTCCCTGGTTGACCAAATCGACGATGCATACGCTCTCGTGAACGAGCCAATCAACATCGACCAAGATAGCAAGAACTCCAATCTTCATGTGAAACCCATGACACTTTGGCAGATCTAACCCTGTTACCCCAGAAGTAGATCCCATGCATGCCAGAAAGGACAAGGGACCTTTTCCCCGAGAGCGACTGTTTAAGTTAGGATAAATACCCAGTACAATCATAGGCCAGGAATAATAACAGTTATAATCGCTAATTACTTAAATTTCAATGAAAAGCTAACAAAATTGCTTGATAACTATTACCTTACGCTAAACAAATTATTTAATTAAATTCAACAAGAGCGAAAAATTGTAATCAACGAAATCATAAAATTTATTTAGGAAATCATTTTAGCCACTGAAAAAGTCTTACCGATGATATAGATTCTATATTATAGAAGGATGAATGAAAGAGGGCTACTCTGAAATCCCTCGAGTTCAAATTGTTGCCTTAAATTCCCACGGCATAGATCCAAAATTTGAAATGAACACAAATTTCCATCTAAATACCCCACGAATTGAGTGTGTCGGCATATTTTGAATTACCGCCAAGCAGCAATATCTCGAATACGTTATCCGACTGAGATGTCATGTCCAAAACGGAGGGTTTGGAGACCCATTTCTGAAATTAAACGAATTTAAAAAGAATCAAGATTTAACTTACCCATCAAATATCAATAGATGATCGGGCCACTTACAACCACTATGGTCAGGGATTGCGAAGAGCCGAAATAAATTCAGACAATTAACAATGCACGTTTTCCATAGTGGGTCCTAGTAGCATAATTTCTGTTAACTATATTGATACAAAGTTTTTAAACATATTGTCTGTATATTAAATTAATAAATCAAACTTTTGAATAATTTAAACAATAGGCATCGGTATGAACGATTTTAAATTTAATTTATAAAATGTTAATTTATCCATTTTTACTGTACTAACTATTAATTCAGTAAACTCAGAGTTATTAATCTTTAATTTTAATACACGAACCTTAATTTCATAATTGGTAATTTATAAATCTTGAATTTCGTAATTCTCAAACTAATTTAAGTTAAATCGAAAAATCAAGTAGGGAAATTAATTAGCAATTTAAATCCACTTTCACTACAAAAAATATCGTCCCTTGAATGAAATGCGTGTCACGTTTGAACTTAAAATGTAATTATGTACTAATTGTCTTGGGATGACCGGATGAAGAGGAGTGAACAAAAATTCGGCTTAATATCTCTCTTAATATCACAGGCATGCCTAATATCAGATCAGAAGACGGCCACGCGAGTCCTTTGGCATCTGCATCACGACTCAACTTAACCCAAGAAGAGGCAGACGAATCCACCCGACTAAGCCGAGATGAAGAAATCACCAGACTGAGGTCCCGGTGGATCTGGTATAAGATCCACGATTGGACGTACCAGAATGTGGTTCCGGTGGTCCCAAAAACGGAACCCTCAATCAATAATACTTCCCTAGCTATGATTGACGCCTTCGAGGATGTAAAGGAAGCCGTGGACCGGTTGCAACGGCTCGAAAACGCAATCCTGGCCGGTGAACTCGAGGACGTCGACGGCTATGCACGATCTCAATGCTACCCTGAACGGACAGCCGCCAATCGCCGTGGGCTGGAACGCCCAAGAAGTCCACCGCGAGGCCCAGATCAGCCACGAAAGCGAGGACGTCCACGGAAAACCCGCCCAACACAACCTAGGTAATCGCCGGGCCAAATTATGTTAGCGTTCGGGTATTCTGATTTTTCAGTAACGTAAATTGTCATAACCGGGACCTAAAGAAATCGGACATAAGCCTTCTATCGGCAGTCCGTGAACCCCAGTGAGTACTAGACAATTATAGTATGCTAAGCATGCTCACTTTTTGCTAGTACTCAAACCCTTGATACAGTACCAACGTTGATTGCTCAACGGGTATCAAGTGGTCAGCTGTCAATTGTATTCTGGGTTACGCTGGAAACAGCACGAGTAGGTAGAAATATTAGATTACCTGTAACCCACCAATTTCCTCATTTTCCATTGTTTCTAATCTCTGCGATTCATTAATTTCCTGATCAATTTCTCCTGTAGCATCTAAGACTTCAGCGTTAATCTCCACTGTCTCTACATTATCGTTATCCGTTTCCTCATACGGAGGCCAAAACTGCATTATTACTGTATCTCTTTCCATTTCATCACTTTGCTTTGTTGCGTATATATTATTAATACAATTTGGATTACATCCGTAATTCAGTAAATATTCATCATCATCCAATTCTCGTCCTTTGAACGTCAACACGATAATTCCCTCATTACCTAATATCTCCGGTGCTTTTTGTCGTATTTTCATTGTCTTTTCACTCCAATGTTCCTGATAATATTCAATTCTTTGATCCGCAATATTCAACGCTATTTTGAAATAACGTGTGTGGTTTGATATTCTGGTTCTTCTGTTGGAATGCGGATGGTTTTGGATTGCTCCTTTACCTTGAAGGTTTTAATTTTTTCTGAACTTTGGTTAAGTTTAAAGGCTATCAGACTCAGTATGGTGATGTTTACCATGATACTTGCTGCTAATAGAATTAGTACTCTGAGATTTTCGGAGTTTTCCTTGGGTTCAATTCGGTTTTTCTCCGTTGGTCTTGTTTTGGTTGACACCTCCTTCTTTATCTCTTTCAACATGCTCGTTATTTCCGTTAGTTGGGCTCTATCCGTTGATTCGGGTTTCTCGTCGGGGTTGTTTGATTTGCTTTCCTCGTGGTGTTGTATGGTTTTGTTGACTGTCATCATTACCGCTTTTAGCATTACTTTTAACATCTTCATGAGGATGTCTTGATTTGTTGATTTTTCTTTAGTGGTTGCTACTCTCTTTTTATTTCTTCGAGGTTTTGATCATCGTCTCATGATTCATCGGGTTTTTATTCACGGTAGTTAGGATTTCTCTCTTTATCTCTTTCAAGGTTTTCATTATTTCATCTTGAGTACTTGGGTCTTCTTTGACTGCGGTAGTTACCCTGTCCATTATTTCTTCGCGCGTCTTTACCATTACTTCATAGTTACTTGAACACTTGTTGACCGTCATCATTATTTTTTGCTTTATTTCTTCTAGGACTTTTATCATTGTTGTCATTTGGGATGCGGCTGGGTCTTGTTTGAATTCTCTCTTCAATTTCTGGTTTTGATATTGTTTACCCAGCGTCGTTATCTGGGTTTTGATAGCTTTCATTTCATGTTTCAAGATTATTTTTATTGCCTGAGTCATTTGTACATCGGTTTTACTTTCGGGTGTTTTTTGGCACTGTAAGCATTCCTATTTGGCCTGATCGCATTCCTCACTGTGTTTTTCACAGATCGATTTGAAGTTACTGCACGTAGGATATTCTTTGTGGCATCTGGGCATGGGTTCTTCAGCTTGAAGGATTCCTGACATTGTCATCACGATCATCATAACGATTAGGCTTCTCTCGATCCTCATCTTCACATACATATATTTTAATAATTAATTTTGTATTTAGAGTTATATACACAGTTTTTATTTACTCACCGACCCATTCTTTTAATTTCACTGGAGGTTTGGATGTTTGCTTTCTATTCAACTCATTTAATCTTATTACTTCGAGTTACGTTGCTACTAGCTGTTTTTTCAATTCAGATATTTCTTGTAGCTGTTTTTCTTTATGTTTTCATTATATTCGCTTGAAGTTCGTTGCCGTCTGCAACGTTCGCATACTGCGTCGCTTCTGATTAATAGTCTCTGGTAGTTTTCCTTCAATTTGTATTGTTTTTCGGTTTCTTCTCTTTTTTTCTCAATCTCTTTCTTCAGTCTTGCATTTTTTAGACTATTCTGCTCTCTCGTATTCTCATTTTTGCGTAATCATATTGTGCTTCTAGTTGTTTGGTATAACTTCGGTGATTATTTATGATCTTTTTCAATACTTTTGGTTTCTGTTTTCCATTAATCTTTCATTACCGCCTGAGCTCTTAGCTCCACTATTTCCAATCTCAGGTTTTCGTTTTCAGTCTCTTTCCTTTTTGATCCATTCACTTCTCTCAATGTTTCTTGTTTGACTGTGTTCACTAATCGTCTCATTTGAATTAATTGCTGCCTTAATCTCGCAATTTCCACACTCTGGTTTCCTATCTTCGTTTGAAACAATTTCTTGCTAATTCTCCATTTGTTACTGTAATATTTCAAGGGTTCTTGTTCAATTGGTGTCACTATTTGAATTGGTTCTGGTTGCTCGTTCGACCTTCTTTCGTTGCTCCCTGATTATCTTTCTTTGCGGTTGTCGGTTAAGTAATTCATATCTACAAATATATACATCATTCTCTTTTTGTTCTCCTTTTATGATATTTTTGGTTTTTGAAATTTTTATTGGTTTTTGTATTTTTTGCATTTTTATTCTTTTTTATTTATTATTTTTTTGTATTTTTTTTGTATTTTTTATAATTTTTTAAACGTTATTTACATCTTTGTCTGCGATACAACTCTTGCTATATCCACTTTACATTGTTTCGTGCAACATTATTTTCTTCAAAGCCTTCATCAATTGTAGGTTCGGCTGACTGTGGCATTTGCAACGGTATTGGGTGGAATGGTATCAATAATATTGGTGGTTGCCTTCTCAAACGATTTATTTCTTCCCGTAATTCTGTCGAGATGCTTATTTCCTCGTCCAATAGAAAAGTTAATCTATTTTCATTCTCCAACATCTCTTCTAGCTCTTCTTCGAGCCGTTGGGTTCTTTCGAGCGCTTTTCATTTCTTGATTACTTCTCTCAGGTTAGCTTAATTTTCTTCGAAGCATTGTCTCGCAACTTCAGTTTCCTGTTTGGCTTGTTGGATTACCTTCTCGCATTCCTCTCTACATTTAGAATTGAGTTCAATTTGGTGTCTCCAGTTGATATCTCTTTGGGTACACATGCCCTTGTACCCTTTTCATTTTTTGGTTGGCCTCATCTAGTTCTGTTTGTAGTTGCCGAATCTATCTATCTTGGTCCGTTATATGCGTTTCCCATCTCCTTTCCTGATATTTGTATCTTTTAATTTCTCAGATCTGTTTCTTTTTGACCCTGTCTACCATTGCTAATTCTCCACTAATTCTGTCAATTTGCTCCTTTTGGTTTACTATCATTTCCCACTGTTCAAATTTGTCCTCTCTCATTAACTTCATCGGTAATTGCCTTAATTTTTACTTGGCCTTTCTCAAATTCTTTTTCCATTTCCCGGCTTGATACTTGAGCCAAATTCCTATATCCTCAGATATTTGTTGTTGCTTTCTCCATTCCGCTGGCTGGAGCAATGACGCTAATGACTTATTTTATTGTGATGATTCATCAGACAGAAATTATTCTCTCTCAGAGAGCGACAAAGAAATTATCGCATATGATATAAATAATGATTATGAAATTAGTCAAGGTATTCAGAAAATCGAAAGTGAAGACGTAGTAGTACCAGATAGTTATTAAAAAAGCATTCATAAAATTATCATTTCCTGATATTGGTATTCACATTTACATAAAATCTGACCTCAGATATAACCAGACCTGCCGACAGCAATTCCTTTCATGGACCCCTATATAATTGTTAATCATACAACGCATAAAATAGCAGATGACGTTTTATTTGACGTAGTGACTTGTGGCCCATTGGTGTGCTCTATAGTACACAAATGATACGCATGGTTTCAGTTTCAGTAATTATGGTTAGTAAATATAACAGCTTTTAATTCCAGCATTATAAAATCTCAAAAATCTTCTAACTAACTACTTGTTGATGTTCGTTCAATTTATTCTGATGGAATTCACATGCGTGAACTTTAAACTGATTGTAGTTAATTCAACTTAAGTGTCAGTAATATTATATTTAAATGCATAACAAATCGAACACGGATATAACTCTCTGGATATAACACAAGTAAACGAAGATAAAGGGCTAAAGTTTAAATAATGTTTAATTAAATTTAATCTAATTTTTGTTCCAAAATTTTTTATTATTCAAACAGTTTTATTAAAATTTCTGACTTTATGGGCAAATTTTTCAGCGAATTATTTTCTTTTATCCTTTTCATATTTATTAATAATGCATACATATTTAAGAAGTTATTTGTTTATTTTTATGTATGAGCACATTTTTAAAAATTTTCAAAAATAATATTTTACATACAAGGAATTATTCTCTTCTAACAGTAAAATCTAAAGTAATTTCGAAAAAAAATTCGAAACTTGAAGATTTTAAAGATTATGAAGAATTATTCTTAAGAAAAAACGAGTTTATAGAATATCTATTTGGCCTTCATCCTGTAAGAATTGCTTTACAATGCAAGAAACGACTATTTTATCGTATTTTTGTTAAAAATGATATATTCAATTTGCCAGATTCTAATAAAAACAAATGTATAATAGAGATCAATAATATTGCCAAGTTAAATAATGTTCCAATATTACCAATTACTCTAAACGCATTGAATAAGTTTGTTAATTTTAGGTCACACCAAGGTGTAATTTTAGAGTGTTCCAGACTTCCATTTCCACTACTCGACAAAATTCAGTTAGCAGAGTTATTAAATGGTGGACAAGGAACGATAGTGATAATTGATGATATTAATATAAAGTTTGGGGTTTTGTTACGTACGTGCGCTTTTTTTGGAGTTATTGGAGTAATCGTACCACAAATGAAATTTGGTATTCCGTTTCCAATAGTTAGTAAAATGAGTTCAGGATCTTTGGAGATAATTCCGATGTTTAGGGTAAATAATAAAATTCAAATTCTCCATATGCTGAAGGAAGCCAATTGTAACATTATTGGAATTACAGATTATTTGAAATCTGGTGATATTGCTACTAGAACAATTGAGTCGTGTACAGATTTTGAGATTAATCAAATTAGAAAATGTCATAACGTTTTGGTTTTAGGGGCAGATCGGTATCAGTTAGATGATATGTTGTCATTATGTGATGTGAAGTTATGCATCCCTCCATCGACTGATCATGAAATTTGTGATGGTGATTTAAGTCAATCAATTTCTGTTGGAATTATTTTGAATTTTATTCAATGTGTTAAAAGAAATAATAAATTTTGAGAATTTGTTGAATTCTAAAAAGATTTAAATTACATTTTGTTTTGTTTAAATACTAATTATTTATAAAAACTTATATGTTATAGTATTTTTGGAATAAATATAAAAAGTTAGCATTCGTTCGTAACCAAGATCAATTTTAGTCATTCTTAGGTACTTGTATTTAATGTTAGAGAAACGTAAACCGCAATAAATAAACTAAATAAAACCAAATAAACAATAAGAGAAAATTAATTAATTGATTAAACCACACTAAAAGAAAAGGAATAGCAAAAACACATTATGAGGAAAGATACAAAAATACCATAAATAAAAATATAAACAACCATGATTGAATAAATTAAATCAACTTTAAATTAGAAAATTAGGAATAAAATATTAGATAAATAAAAAAGGAGGACGAACACCCAACCCAGCTAGGTAAACGAACATGAATTAAATAATTAAAAAATAGTTGGAAAATAAATTAAATTAAATTAAAAAATAACCAATAAAGGAATCCATAAATTTATTTAAAAATAACTACAATAAAATCAGACACAAGCAATTCTGATTGGCTGAAAACTTCACATGAAACGTATATAAGGTCATACGACAAATTTACCATTCATTTTATCAACTTAATAGAAAAAATAAACCATTTGAATAAATTCAGCAATAATTCAGCCAACGAATCAACTCAATTCATCTTGTCAATTATTCGAATTATTCATTGTGAATCAAGTTTATACTGATATTTGAAATTTCGATTTAATGATCTAGTAAATTTTCTTTTTATTATTGTAGAAGTAAACCTGCAATGTCTTAGTATCAATTAAAATTAATTTGAAGTAATTACCTTTTTCCTTTTCACCGATAGAGTAATCGTAATGATTTTAGTAATTCATTTTTCTCATAAATTCCAATTTTGATTTTCGGTAGAAATAATAATGATTGTAATAGTATTGATGATAATTGTAGCTCATTTTATTTGATAATTTTGATTTCATATAGTTTTGATAAGTAGAGTGGTGTTAAAATGTCACATACTATGGTTTGAGGGACTTTCGGGCGCTCGGCCGGTGGGTATGTGGTCAGCTTCAATCACGCAGCTAATTCGGCCGAAATGTGGGGACTTCTCAACGGATCTGTCACTGGAGGTTATAGATAGATCCACATCTTTGGGGAAACATGAGTAATAGAAGACAGCGATATTGATTCATAGTGATGTTCTGATCGAAATATGAGGTGCCAGGTGAGAGAGTTACACAGTGATTGAGGCGTTCAACATTTTCATTTTTAACACAGAATTTGAATTTTGCGTACTTCCTACGAAACATTGCACAATTACCACTAAGCTTATCAATTGCATAGTACAACACTAGGATATAATTCAGTCACCAATCCGGCAACATAGGGATCATTTATAAAAGGCGTAATAATAGTTGAAATACAATCCGATTGATGATTCATCCAGATATTCGCCACATTATACAATTTCCTAGTACACGGTAATGAGATTTTCGTATATAGTAGAAATTTTCCATTAAACCAAGTACATAGTTCAAGATCATCGGCTCAAGCGTAAACCGTGCATTAGAATCTGCATCAGATAATTTCGATTATAATATCCATAAGTAGAGTAGGCGCACATATCCTAATCCAACTTGAGAAATGCGAGAACTCATCTGAACATGCCCAACTTGGCATGAGAAATTAACATCCAACGATACGTGAAATAACCGATGACGGATATAGATGCCAATTATTTGAGTTGCATACAAATGAGATAACAGCTGAGCACAGTAGGAATGGCAGGGAACATCTGCCTTAATCTGAAATTGACTTGCTGAAACGGAAGATAGATCAACTAGAAGCTACTTGGCCTACCCCGGCGCTGGTCAAAGAAATCCAGAAAAAGTTATTTCACGACAGTTTGATCGAAGAGAGTCGATCCCAGAGATTGGAAATCAAGGAGCAATCAGAGGCGTTACACAAAGTGCACGTCCAAGCGAAAGTGACTGAGAAGATCGCGCATATTCCGATCGCAGAAGAGGATAATGTCTATCCAGTTCATCATAACCGTTCAGATAGTGTTCCACAAACATCGTGCTATGGGTGCGTAGAGGCCTATCTCTCGCCTGCCACTCTTATTGTTATTACAGGCACGAGTAGAGTGAAAGTTAAATCACTACTGTCGTCGCAAATACTTAATCCTCCAAACCGCAAATCAAACATAAACGCCGGCAATTACCTCGAGCCGAGCGTAAGAAGAGACAGATAAGGCGCATCATCGAGAAGGAAAACAAGCGAAACACGAATGTCACTAATGAGAATATCGAGACAGCTTTAACAATACCATCAAATCCAGTTGCGCAATGCCGCTAGTGTGGTTTGGGAGGAAAATGCCTCCAAATTTTTCGATTTGGAAGCTTTGTTCGCGAAAGACGCAACCGAGAGACAATGAGAATATCTTCTGTAAGATCATGGTTGACTTAGTGTGATTCCACGACTTCACCTTCCTGTCCTGATCTAGTCACCTCTAATATATCTGTCATATTGTTGTAATTTACTATAGTAATAATAAATGTTGTTTTTCTATGAGATATTTGTCTTTTAAATAGGTAAATTAAGGGCTAATTTTTAAAATTAAGTAATTAATGGCCTAGAATTTTAAATAAGTAAATTAAAGTTTAAAATTTTAAAGATAAAATTAGATGCAAATTTTAAAGAAATAATTTTCAGACAAATGTAAATGCAAATTTTGCTAATAATAATGGTAATAATAATACAACAATCAGATACCAAGTATTAACTATCACCTGCTATGTATTTTTAACTAGGTACTAACAGCAATCAAGTACTAAGAAGCAACAACAACCAGGTACTAAGCATTTACAACATGTTACCATGTACTTACAACCAACTATAAGGCACTATCAACTAGATACCAAGTAAATAGGTAGTTAGTAGCCCTCTGCAACAAAGGGGTCCTCCCCCCGGGGAGGGGTAAAATTTTTTTTTGATTACGCAATTGCTGCAGAGGGCTACGCTTATTTTTTCAATGCATTTAGATAGGCCCTATAGAAAAAAAATCAAATTTTATTTTATTCGAACATTCTGGCATCATGCCGAAGGGGAGATTGATTCTCACCCTTATGTAAACTATAGCTTTTATGTATTATATCTTTGGATGCTAAAGTTAAAAACTCCCGCATCAAACGTCTTTTCTCCGAAACGCTTCAGTCAGGCAGGGTAACGGGTAATCATGGCAAGCCATGGCCTTCATGAAACTCCGGACATTGGCTCATTCATTTATTGGGATTACCCGGTTATTTTTGTTTTCTCATCATCTGATCGGCATTTTGATTCTAAAGGAGGTAAATCTATTGGAGTAGGAAGACTCCATTTGTGAATTTTGTAGTGGTGATAAATAAATACGTATTATAATATGTATTAGAAGGGATAGTGGAATGGGTATAATTATAATAGTAATATGAACTACTAAAAATAATTTCATTATTCCCCTCCCAATTATCTTTTAACGATTGATAGGGGTAATTTATAATTTGCTGATGATAAGTTGGAATTTTAATGCAAATTTTATACATTTTCTTTTCTCAATTAATATGTAGTTATTAAAAATACCCTCAAAGGAACTTTCTCGTAGGAACAAATCTTACCCAAACCATCGAGTTTGACGGTTTGCGAAGGTAACAACAAACCATTTGTGTCAGTAGGGATTGGGGTGTCCCCCGATTCATCTATCTACTACTTAATAAAATGTGATTTTCTACAATGATATTCTTAACCCGCAAGTAAGTTAGATAGTCACTTGGAGTATATTATTCCTTTAAGAGCATAGGGTTTGATAAAAATCGGAAAAGTCCAAACAAAATTTCCAATGGTGACTGTCGATTACGAGTTAGATGCATAGAAAATTTGGTTCCTGAGGGATGTTGCCTAGTTTAGACTAAGAAATGTTTTCCTCCCCGACAGTTCTTGTTTTACCTCCAACCCAACGAATCCCTAAGTTTCTATCCACGAATCATGGCCAGTTCCAACTTTCGGCCCGGCCTGGCTCTCGACGGCCCTGGTCATAGTAGTACTTTGGAAAAAGCATCAGTTTTCTAGGGAAGCTGCATTGCTTGTTTTTGGGAAAATAACAGAGAGTAGGCAATCTAGGACAACGTTACTACCAATTTCTCGGTAGTAATCTATACCGGTGAATTTCGGGTATCCCTAGTCTTTTGCTTGTTATTGTTGAGCGGGGAGCAACACGTTTTATTGTTATTTTTAACTGTGTAATTAAATCCATATTTTGTATTTATATATCATTTAAGCAAATAGTTTTATAAAAGTCATGTTGCGTTTTCGTTTATCGAACATATCCTTGGAGTCAGACCGAGTGAGTTAGTCGTACAACCAATTTACGAACCTAATAATATGGCTTCGAAAGACAATATAATCCAGTAACAGTTTATTGATTTGATAAATGATAGTGGTTCCAAACATATTTTCAGTGAAACCTGTTGTAGTGAATTTTGGAATGAAATGGTGTTGCAAAGGTCATGATTCCATTCGCAAACATCTAGGATTTTTCAACACTACTTGTATCAAGACAAAATCTCGAAATAGATTGTACAAGATATATGAAGAGTCAAATCAAAAACCAAAAACTTGCAACCATCCTATCAAAATTGTTATTCAAATTTAACAATTAAATAACATGTAATATTTTCTGAATATTTAATTGTTAGTAAAAAAATGTTTGAGAACCACTGCTAATAGGGGATACGTAAACTCATTTAAGATGTTTCCGGATATACCTTTCAGTCTCCTACAGCTAAATTTAGATAACACCAATTAATGGGCCCCTATTTTGAAATAAAGACATTTCATATTATCGATTTACTCAACTTATTTAATAAATTAGTTAGAATAAAAAATTTGTACTTAAATAAATTTTTAACCGAGACTTTAAAATAATTATAAAGCTGTAATGATAATACTAAATTTAGCCATTTACCATTAAAACAAAATAAACAAAAACAAATACATAATAATTGTATTTTTTGAAAATTATCTTCTGTCATTTTTACCGACTCCTCTCTTGCCAGTATTCAAATGTTTCGGTTTCGTGTCCCCAATATGCCTATCAGCTTCTCCTTGTTTACCGAATCTATTTCTCTTTCTCTGTGACACATTGGACATTTTTCTGACCTTTTCGACAGTTTTCTCATCTCTAATTCCAGATCTCGATCTCGATCGTGAAGGATGACACCTGCTGATCGATTCCGACCGCAATGCAGACATTTCCACCTTCCTGCGACTGGTTGATCTAGCATTTGATCTGGAACGAGCTCTTGATATTCCAGGAGCATCGGCTTCCACTTTGACACCTAATTTCTTCATACCCTCCTGGATAGCCTCAGTGGAAATAGATTTTTGAGCTCTGTTAATTGTTTTCCTGCCGGTTGTGTTTGTCTTCTCGATATTTTCCAATTTCTTCAAATCTTCAGCTTCGGCAATTTTCTTAGCGAGCACACGAGTCTCTTCTGGCAGCGGTTCATACTTGATCTCATAGAATTTGACATCATCCAATAACTTTTCTTCGTTTCGGAATTTTTCCAAAGCCTCGTTATCGATATATCCGAAATCTGCGATGTTGTGCCCATTATAAATCTCGGGAATGATATCGTATTTGTCGCCAGGATTCTTTATTAGCCACTCTTCACGCGTGTTATACACCCATTTATTCCCATCATCCTTCTGTATTTCGAACAAAGTCTTCTTCTTAGTACATCCGGGATTCTCAGCTTCCAATAGAGCCTTCTGTTCCAATCTATCAAGAACTTCTGATGGAATCATGTTATTATTCGGTTTGACAATTTTGTTAGCGATATACAAACGATTTTTCATTTCATGAATGTTGGGTTTTTCTAATTTGTGTGCGACACGAGTGGTTAAAACCAAATCGCAAGCGGCATTTCTCGCATCCATGACACCTTCATCTGTCATGGTTGACATAGAAACCATTTTCACTTCCTGTCCCTCCATTGTTTTGATACCCATTATCAATTCTTGATCCTCTTCTGGGAGCTGTTCAAATTTCACAACATCGATTTTATTCAAACCAACGATTAATGGTTTGTTACCAAATAATGCTCTAATATTTCCCAGTAATGCTACTTGTTGCTGAATTGAATTTCCACATTTTTCAGATAAATCAATAATGAATAGAACTCCAGCTTCTTCAAGAGCATCGAGAGCTGTAATGGCACACATTTCAGAAGAATTACATTCAGCTAATGGACGATCTAATAAACCAGGAGTATCGATAAATTGCCATCTTAAATTTTGATAGTCACAGTGACCAACAAATAGTGATTTTGTCGTAAAAGCATATGGTTGAACATCGACATCAGCACGACTGATTTTGTTTAAAAAACTAGATTTTCCAACATTTGGAAAACCACATAGAATTACAGTACGGGTGCTGGTATCAATAGTAGGCAATCTGGATAAATGCTGACGACATTCTTCAAGATATTGCAAACTGGCTTTGGTTACACTTTTGGAAATAATTTTAACCATTTTTCCAAGAGCAACTCTTTTCAAGGTTTTACATCTGTATGCAGAGTCACCAAACTTTATCAATTTTGCATGATCCTTTGCAATCCTATCAACTTTACTTTTAACATAATTTAAATGGCTCAAAGCAGATTTGTATTCGGTTTCACCATACAAAGTATTCATAAGGTTGGCATAAAATTTGTGGAGACTCTAAATTAATAATTAATACATAAAAAGTATAAATAATATTGCTACTTTGATATCAGGAAAATCTTTAAGGATTTTGTCAATCTTATCATGAAAATTTTGTTGACATGCTTTTACTTTTCTTATATAAAACTTTCTATGAGTTCCAATTTGAGCACTCTTGTGAATAACAGTGGGAGTTTTTCTTTGAGTTTTTGATAAAACTATATCAACTAACTCTTTACTCGAGGGAACCACTTGAATTGATTTAAAATCGTGAGATGGCATTGTAATTAAATTTAAAAGTGATAATATTAAAACAATATTTTTAAAAGACCATGCGTTTCATTTAACAAGTTAATTAACTTTTTAAATTTGAATTCCAAAATGAAATTTTAAGTTGTTACCAAAATAACATTAATTCGAATATAAAAAAGTTATATATAGTACATTTTAACTTTACAAAAAAAAAGACTTAAATTCAAAATTGTTACTTAGTAATTATCATAAAAATAAAAATTATACTACTACTGTACCAAAAATACAACTTTATGATAACGCTTAATATTAAGCTCGATTATCACATATGAGAACTAAAAAACAGTAAATATTGCTTCTAAAAATCATTTCTGTGAAATATCTTTGAATAAATTATTTTGTTAAAATTATAGATTTATAAAAAACAATGAAAATATTATTAATAAAAATTTTGCCTTGCAATCATAGGTATCAACAATAATTATAATAATGGTAACTAGGATAATAATGTTATTGGTGAGTTACCTGTGAGAGAATCCCTTACTGTTGGACGTTTATCTATTTGACATTTTCGCTATATTCCAATCCCATATTTTAATCGGCCACTAAACGGCCGTCGAAACCTGACGTTAGTACTGCGATTAAGCAGGTGGATATCGGCAAAAGGCTAGCTCTACCATTAGAACTGCTAATGACCTGAAGAGCCTCAGGGTTCATGGGCTGCCGTAGAAGGTATCGCGCCCACTTTTCTCTTGTCCCTTATCGTTTGGATTTCCTTAATTTTCCTGAATATCACTGTCTAGTTGATCTAGTCTGTTAAAACATATGACGAAAACGAATTTACAGATTTCAAGAAGAAATGCATAATGATGTGATAAATGTTTCCTTAGAATCGTTGGCGATTTGGTTAATTTCCCGTTATTTAAGTTACAAAGACACGGATTTTATAATTGTTGTTAACTTTTGCAATAACTCGATTTTATTTTATTTCTAATATTGCTAACATTGTGAATCCTGGAATTCCAGTCGAGAGAACTATTACGTTTAGTTAGTTTGCTTTAGGTTAGTTTCTTTGTCGCATCTTACCCCATCTCTTAGAAATTTAAACTGAGGGATAAGGAAAGAGAGACCTTTCTTCCGACACTAATATCTCTACCTTTGTAAAGGGGTTGCGATGCTACTAATCATTTCCAGTGTGATGAAAATTACTTTGAATACCGAATTTTAACTGAACTCAAATGAATTATTTAATCCGCAAGGGAATTTTCGCGATTTGAGGTGGAGTGAATTAATTGCCTTATAGATTACTGGAAATATTTCTCAACCATATAGGTAAGTAGATTTAGATTACAGGTTAATATCATCCAATATGGTTTAGTATGATTTAAGGGGCTTCAAAATGACCTGCCATTTTTCAGCTCTATTTTGATTGACATGGTCGAGTCAAGTACAATTTTTACTACTAGAATTCTCTGAATAAGTTGTGATTATTTTCCGAATTGTGCCTCGAGATAATCTAATCTATCGAGAGAGTTCATACACATACTTAGCATGTTTTAAATGATTGATTACCTATCATATACCACCCTAGATTTTAAAGCTAAATTGTTCGCGAGAGATGACTGTAGCTCTTTATTCACAAAGTGGGCCTCTATTACAGCCTTCTTCTGGTGGCTTGATGACATTTCATACCACTTACACAAGAAACATCCCCATGTATTTTCCACTCCGTGGATTGAAATGTATCTATGTCACATATTTATAAAAATATGATAAAATAAATTATATTTAGAAGGACCTGCATAAAAACATAAAACATAAAAATTACCAAATAATCATATAAGTAACATCAAATAGAAAGAAAGAATTAGGTTTTTAACTAAAATTTTATTAATTACATTTACAAATAATTATATAAGCATATAAATAATTAATCAAAATTACCAATTGTGTAAATAGGTTTTGCGATGAATAAATTGATGTTACAAGAAGTTTGTGACAGTAAGAATAGTTCCTAATAATTTCAAAGTAGTTAAAATGACGTTTGCAAATTATGAAAAGTGATAAACTTAACTTTTTAAAAGTAGTGAATGTCCTGTTGAGACGTCGGCTTATATAGTATTTTGTCAACTGATTCAACCAAACAGAATTGATCATACTTATTTTTTGATCATTTTTAATATCTTAATTTTTGTTTCAAATTCCAATCAATTCGATTGGTTATTTTTATTTATGTTTTAATTCATTTTTTTTTAAAATTTTTCTCTTTATTTTTTTGACTGGTTGAATAATCGCCCCCTCACATCAATTTTACCCTTGCGTAAGATGATATTTTTTACTAATCTATGTTTCTTTTCGGCAATTTCCTTTGTGTTTTTGTGTGTTGAAATGTGCTACGTGTGTAACTGCTTGTGGCTATTATTCTATTAGTTTTGTTTTATTTTATTTTGTCTTACTTGGTGTTACCATTTATTTTAAGTGACTTTATGGTTTTTATGTTGTTAAGCTTTATCTAAACGGAAAATTCATTATTCAATATTATTTACTGACTTTATTTTACGTCATTATTTTAAGTCATTAAAGCTATAATTCGTGGTTTAGCCCAACAATTAGTTAAAAGTCTGATCACTACTGTAACCGGATGTCGTAACTCTGCAAATTACTGTTCACTTTTGGTATCTGCACCATGACTTTTAGGATTCCTCATAATTATTCTATGATCATTCATGATCTTCATATAATAAAAACTCAAATTGAAAATTTTTTAATCGCAAAAGTTAATTCTGGACAAAATTTATTGTCGTTTCAGTATTAATGAGAATTTTACCTAAATCGACCTTATATTTAGATTTTTGGCAACTGGCGAAATCTTGAAGTATAATAATCCATGAATTTTTGATATACAATGTGAAACATCGATGGTTCCAGGACTGTTGACTTACAGGAATTAAAAAAATTCTTTAAGATTGGTGTTGGCGTTCAGGTGCATAAAATATAGTTATCTATCAGCTTTATTACTGCCTAATAGCCGTAACACAACAACCGGAAATAAAAAAATGAAAAGACAAAAAAAAGCAAAATAAATTAAGAAAAAAGCTAAAGTGTTCATAATATTATGTTCAAAACAAAACAAAAACTGTATGAACATACTTTACTTTACAATAAATGCAAAATAAATATATTGCCAAACGTTTAAAGAACCCTGTCATCCAATATTTTACTTTTAGAAAATAGTCAACTTATAAAAATTTAGCAAAACATGTAGAATATTTAACCTTTTGCCTAATATATAAGTTTTCCGAAAGTCCGTGTTTATTAGGCCTAATCCATCAAGAAATTATGCGCAAGTCCTCTAAAGTACTCAACGATGTTTCGTTCTTGGTAACTCGCCACAATCGTCATGATTCTGGTATCTACTGCGACGTATTTTCTGCGTTTTACAGACGGCTGGTTTCCACGAAGGAATTGCTCATATACAAGGTCACGCCCTTTTTGAACACCTCGAATTCCGTCTATAAATTTCCAAATGTTTGGGTGATCCATCCCAAATTCGGGCTTTCAAAAAATTATTTATAAATGTTAAATTAAAAATGAAGTTATTTTTAAATGGCGCCAAAATGTCACGTACCGTCAGGTGAGTTGCTATCTTACAACTACTCCCATTTAAGTTTCTAAGGAGCCCTTGACTGCCTTTAGGAGGTCTTACGTCCGCAATTTACTTTCTCTACATGATGATAAACTTCAACCAATGTTTCCTAGTTATACTAACTACTTCGATGCTTTTATTGTATTCCCTGTTTTCCAAATAAATACAAACAGCAACAGATAACAAAACCAAAAAGAAAATTTGAAAGGTTCATTATTAAAATAACTATAAATAACATAAGATTGTTAGGGTAAAGTTCACAGATTGATTCCATGTTAATGACAGTCGCAAAGGTGAAAACCCTTAAAATATTCTATCTCTTGGGCTTGTGGGTCGCTGGCACTGGGATATGCACGTTTGGATCGATGCACGGTGCTGATACCTGACGAGGATTGGGAATGACACGAGGTTAGGACACGAGATAAAGTTGTTAAAGATGAGCAACCGGCACAGGATTAAAGAGTTCCTTTTAATAATGCAATACGAAAGGGAGGCTAATAAAAATCGGAACCAAGTGATATCAGCGATTCTTATCAGTAGTTAACGACTCATCCTAATTAGCACTTAATCCGAAAACTTTCAAATTTCACCTTACGTCTTCTACCATAAGAAAAATATTTATTTGATCTGTTACGATAGTGAGATAGCGACAATGAGTATAATAATATCAGTCTGAAGGAAAACCGCATGGTAATGACCCGAAAATAATTTACTCTGCTAATAGTCGTGGTAACGTTACTGATGTCAACGAAAGTCAGAATAATGATGACAATAATAGTCAATAGTAATATTAATTATAATAGCCTTAATAATGCAAATGGAATGGAAATCATGATAGCAATAAAACTTAATAACAAGATTCTATCAACGTTAATACTTCAAATAAAAGTAATAATAACGACCACGATACTAAAGATAAGGAGGGTAATGAAAATGGACATGATAAGGGTACTAATAATCGTGATAGTCTGGATGACAACTGTAACGATAGAAATGATAAAGATGGTGAAAAGAATCGAAGGGATAGTCATCGGGATGAAAATTGTGTGATGTATGTTATTAATAACTATGGTAGTGGTAACAATTAGATGAATAATAATAATAATAATAATAATAATAATAATAATAATAATAATAATAATAATAATAATAATAATAATAATAATAATAATAATAATAATAATAATAATAATAATAATAATAATAATAATAATAATAATAATACTGATGATAATTATAACATTTAACATTGCACCTGTACACTGATAACATCGTCATAAATCAATACCGAAGTTGTTTTAGTTGTTGATGGTGATGGTGATGAGATGAAACGCTAACATGATATTTACTGAAACCAGTTAGATCCGGCCACGATGAATAATTATTATACCGATTATTGATTTTATTCTAATTGAGTTTACTTGTAAATAATAATATGTAGATTTGATACGGGTATGTAATTAGGTTTTCCATTCAACCTGCACTCTGAATATACTCTGTATGATATTACTGAGCACTACACGGAAATTTTCTTTTCCAATAGATAAAAATTTGCATATACTTGATTGTTGGTCATCTGGTCTCAGTCTCCAACAAAAAGTTAGTAGCACCGACTTGGCAGATGGGGGATATTATCAGTGGGGTCAGTCTACTATCTAAGCGTATTTGCCTCTAAATCTTGGAGTAATTTTCTAACTCGGTGACATCGTCAGCACTATTCATGTGAGAATGCCGGACTGCTGTGGAACTATATTATAACTTCCGCTGGAATCTTACAAATATCTTGATTTAATGAATTTCATCATACCCAAAAGTTTAGAACACACTTTGAGTTCAAATTTCCTAAAATCCGGATAGTTATTTATTGGTAATAATTAAAAAATTCCCTCTTTCACTTCTTTCAGTATAAAAAGCATTTGATTCCAAATCGCACAATTCCAGCCGTAGGTTAGATCATAAGTTTCATTAGTTCATTAAAAACTGAAATAATTTTTCTTATATTTCCATATAATAACCAAAAAGAATTTCAAACTCCTAAACGACAATTTCAATATACTTTACAGGATCAGAAAATTGATATTTTATTTGTAAATTTTAAATGTAACTGATGTGAACTGATCAATTTCAACAAAAAATAACCTACAATAGTCAATTACCATATTTGTAATGGTTTACCTGCATCTTTTCGATTTAAATTCAAATACATGTTTTGGGGTTAATACAAAAACCAAAAAAATAAATATATAAAAGGAAGGTATAACAAATATAGTTAAAATCAGTAATTAAAATTTACTAAAAATCAAAAATCGATATTGAACCGGGAAAACAGGTATGGTTAAACTCCAAATTCAGAAAGTATAATGAAAATTTAATGAGGGATTCAGAGAAAGTTAATGCGAAAAAAAATAATTAATCTGTAATGGAAAGCCCGAGCCCATGGGAAACTCGAGCGCTGAAGGAAACAAGAAGCGCAGTGAGACCCGATCGATCAGATAAGGGAGGGAATATGTTTACCTAGGATTTCTGGGAGATAATTAATTGCAATTCTCTAGATCAGTGGTTCTCAAAGTGTGGGTCGCGACCCACGATGGGGTCGTAGAAATTTCAAGAAAACGGAAGATTGTAACTAAAAAAACATTAGGTTGGCTTCAAAATAAAATATTTTTTAAATATAATAAATATTTTATTTTATATTACTATTTTCATCGGCAGAATATTTGCTAGGGTTAATGAGGTCGCTAAGTAAAAAAAGTTTGAGAATCTCTGCTCTAGATAATTGCCCTCTCAGAAACAGTATAAGAATAGAACTCAAAAACAGACAAGCCGCCAGTTGGTTGAAGAAACAAAGGGAAACAAAGAGAATCAGGCTATCATTGGGCAGAAAACGAAATATCGTATTTGGAAAAAGTTTAATCCTCATACCAGAAAAGGTAATTTGTCTTCGGGTTATCTAACTTAATGAGTAATATTGATTTTGAGCAAAAGGTGCAAATAGTGACACATTGTAATATGATTGAAATTGAATAAGGTTATTCTGTATTGGGTTTCAACTTATTTGTTTGAATAAGAAAACGAGAGAGAGAACCGAATTGACAAATAAAACCCAACACATTGGTATGTGTCTGCAGTCCCACGGTAAGTAATATTTCTAGCAATAAAGAACTTAGGCAATAAAATAACTCTTTGTTTTAATGAAATGAATATTATTTAAAATGTTTGTCTTAATTGAGAAGATTTCTAATTAATACATAATATCCGACCAATAGAATAATCCGGATATCAATTGCATCAACAAATCAGATTATCATTTGTGGACAATGAGAAATCGGCATCGAAATAAAATAAAGGAATCAGGATCAGAGAAAAGCACCGCATGGATAATAAAAAGAACGAAGGGCTAGTATTTATTGAGTAGAAAATAACGGAAATATTCATGTTGCGAACGATCACAATTATTTACAGACCGCTGGCAACGGCAAACGCTTTCGAGATATAAATCATGAATTGAATGTTTTAATCGTTCAGGTTTGTTTCACGGATCCTTCAAATAATTCTGAGTAGCGAGTGATGAGGAAATCAATTATCTGGTTGTGAGTCATCAATAATACTGCCATCTTGGTTGAGGCCTGACCGGTGGATGAATAAAGATTTGGACCCCACACCATGGAGATGTTACTAATATCCATATAGTTTTTAGATGATTGTGCAGCAACCCTATTTGAAAAAAATAGAATTCCTTTTAAACTAAAGCTTTACAAACTTTTTCAAGTGTCCAAATAATGCTTTTGCGGTTTCATAGTGTGAATGTTTCATCTTAGATATTAACTTTTTGGCTGTACTCATATTAATATCTTTGTAAGTATTCTTTTTATCAACTTTTCTATTCGCTATTTATTAGAAATTACACGTGGCTTTGCCTCGATATAATTAATAATTACTTACATAATAAATCAATTAATTTTGCACACAATTCTTCATCTAATAATGGCTGCTTTAATTCTTTGAAGAATAACTTGAATGCTCCAGTCAAAGTCTCTAATTCCATGAATTCTGAGTTCAACTGATATTTATCTAGATAAGGTAGGGAATAAAAAAGAAACAAGGGTGCATATAAACCGAATAGTTATACATATATCGATTCAAACATATAACGAAAGAAATTATCTATTATTATAATCAGGCCCTAGGAGAGGCGGGGCAACTGGCCCCAAATCTTCAAAATTTTATTTGAAGAAATTTTTTTGGAAACAAAAATTAATTTTTAAAAATTCAAAAACAATTTGAAAATGGACTAATGATATAACTTCTTTGCTCTTATATATCAATCTAACATGTTTTTAAATAAATCAAATTGATCTAAGATTAGGAATTCGTTATTTAAAATTGCTTGATCGTTTTTAAAATCCACGAATAAGAGATTTTTAAAAATATTCGTTTATTAATGATATTATAATTTAAAACCAACTAGCGTGGAATTTGAAAGAATATTTTAAATTTCATTAAAATTTCTCTACTAAAAAAATGAAATGAAACGGCTTGAAATATTTCGAAAATTTCTCATTGAAGTTTTAAATTTAAAATTGTCGGTGTTAAACTGAATTAAAGTTTCTTTATATTGTTTGCTTCTATTTGATAAAAATTAATTTCAATAAATTTTAATACTAAAAGTGAACAAAAGGTATGAAAATATTTTTTCGATTGAAATATATCCCTTAATTTAATGAATATTTAATTTAGATGAAAAGACACAAGAGTGGAGCAGAAAAACGAAAAGAAGCTATCGATAAATCAGCGAAAATCACCTCATTTTTGAAGAGCAAATCATTAATATAATAAAATTTGTTTTTATATTGTGTTGTCGCTAACTATATATATTTTTTAATTATTGAAAAGGGGCCCCAAAAAAAATTTGGCCCGGGCCCCGCACTCTCCTAGTCCCTGATTATAATACATATCATAAGGCAATCGTATTGAGGTTAAAACATTTGATACACTTCTTGAACATATATCTTTATTTATTTCCACATTCTTTAACTTTGTGCTAATTTAAAGTTTAAGAAGAAGGAGCTTGTTCCTTAAAGTGGTATTATATGATATAATGACAAAAAAATAGATCGGATAGAATCATGATTTTGATCAATTAGATTAGAAAGAGAAGGTAGACGGTAGGTAAATTTATAAAAATTAAAAATAATAATATAAACATCAGAAGCCTGATTACAAATTATAACATAAAATTTTCTTAATTAATTTTACTAAAATAACCCGGTTCCTTTATGTATGAATGTTATTTGGACACGTCTTTATTATTAGGGGTAGGCAATTTGTAAAATTTAAAATAGCTATTTTCACTGGTTATGTCCCTTTTGAAAAAAACACTATCAAAACGACAAACTTTAAGGTAATTATTCAATAAATTATCTATTTTCCAATTAGAATCTTGGAGAATGTTTATCTACGATTATGTTGTTTGTATTTCGACTTATGTCAACGATTTAAAAGCATATTTAGGAATAAACGGTTACAGTAAAAAAATTATTTACTAATGGTGAAAAATGGGATTAAATTGGAAATTGTTTCCCAAAGAGACTTTGGCCGGATCAAAGGAATCTAATGCAACTGGCTTGAAGCAGAACAAAGAAAGGATAACTGAAATGATTTGCATCAACTTAACCGATGATCACAAAACAAATTGTTAGTTATTGGGAAATCTAATAATCCTCGTTCCATTTAAATGCCCTTTTGTTAAATATATATCACAGGCAAGAAGTTAGGACGAATTCACCAATCTTTGTGGAGTGGTATTATGAGGTTTTTATACTCCAAATTAAAGAGTATGAAAGAAAAATATGTAAAGCCGGAAAGATATTGTCAATTTTAGATAATGTTCCATCTAACAATGTAAACAATCCACCCCACAGAAAGTTTTTACAATAAGCTTTGACGAGTATAATTAAAAATTTTTTAATAATTTAGCTTTTCAAGAGTATAATTTTTATGAATGCAGAAGATCTGTTTTTGGAATCTTATTAGATGATTAAATAATTAAGTAGCCCACAAGGGGGCGAATTAAGTGAATTGAAAGAAACACTTATTAAAATTTTTTATGGCGATGGTTTGAAATCTTTGGAGGTGGTAATGAGTTGGTACGAACAACAAGAAGAATTTAGCAATATTATCAAATGCTTACGAGTTTCTAATTCAAACCAAAGTAAAATCATCAACTTTGGATTAAGAATAAATAAAATTTTATTATTAATTTTTTTATTTACTAATTTTTGAATTCGTTTTTCCGAACCAATTTTGTTTCCATGATGTTCGGACAATCGGAGATTTACTGTATTTGATAATTTGAATTTAATTAAAAATTTGTTTAACTAAATTAATATAAACATCCTAGAATATCAATGTCCATCCTGAATAACTGTTTAAAAACATTCGACATTATATAAAACAATAATACTGAATATTTTTCTCTTTTCCTAAATATAAACGCCATTCAAATATCCTTACACCATTTTTCCAAAGGGGCAATTGAAAAATAGTTTTTCATCCTAGATAAATTCATTTATTTTAAATTCAAAATTCATTTTTCTCAATGCAAAATTGAAAACTTCATTGGCTGGTTTCAATGGTCAGATATTAACAAATACATTACCAAATGACCCGTGACTCCTTAGTTGAATATTTACTGACCCAGTCAAAACTTATTTTGATGTTATTAATATAAAATATTATATTCTTTAACTAAAATTTGTAAGGCGATTGTATATATGTATATTTAAATCCTACTAAAATTTTATATACAGTAAAATCTTTTTTACAGTCTTTTTTTACACGATTTCATGTAAAATCATGTAAATAATTAAATTTTTTTTTGGAATTCGGGTTAAATTAAAAATAACGAGTAAAAAAATTTAAAAATTCTTCTTGTTATTTCAAAATCGTGTAAAAAAAGATTTTACTGTATCACAATTTTGAAGTCTTAAATATCAATTTTGTTTTACTGGATTAAATGTCAAAATAAAATATGACCGGAAATAATGAAGGCAAAAACAATTGACTGCTACATAAAAGCTTGAGCTAATAATAAAAATGACCACAAAATTCGTGATCAGCACCATAGATTTAAGGGTTTATGCGAAAATTAAATTTGTAACAACATATTTGTCGGGCAGTGCAATTAATGTCAATCTTTTTTTAGTAGTTTATTAAGTATATCTTATATAATTATTTCACATTGTCTAGTTCTTTTGTTACTTTTTATAATATAATCAATTATTGGAAAAAGAAAACTGATAAACATTTTATTCGGTGAAAATTTACAAGGGAATATTGTCCTATAATACTTTTTTATCTATATAAAAATTTTGATTCATGATAGTAAAAATTCATAGAAGTATTATTTGTTATGACCAGTGCTTTTTTCTGGAAAAAAGGTACCGGAACGTATCTGTACTATCCTTTACATGCAAAAAAATGACGCTGAAATCAGCTAACAAATAAAATAATTATCCCGGACACAAAATATACACTTATTAGTTATTAGTAACTTATTACCGATAAATTTTATAATGTAGAAAAATGAAATCGTAAAGTTGTTTATAGCAAATTCCATATTTTGTTCCAATTTTCGTCATACAAATCATCTCGACTCCTTTCCTTGGTCTTAGTGTCTACAACAGAATATCTTCGAAGGATCGAAGCGCGTGAGAATTTACAATGCCGACGACAGGAAACGATTTTAATGACGTAGTATATTAATGGCGTATATTTACTGTGAGCGTGTTTCATATAATAGTAATAACACATAGGAAGCATGGAGTTATGATTCACTCGCTTTGGCGTATGAATACTACTTTTAATTTGATTGTAACTGACTATTTAAAATGTCAGAAATAGAAATATGACAAAAAACCAAAACATATGTCAATTTTTTAAAATCATTCAGCGAAAAAAGGTGCCGGAATGCCGTTCCGGAGCGTTCCGTCAGAAAAAAAGCACTGGTTATCACAAGTTAAAATCTGCTCAAAAATATAAATGTATAAATATGAATAACTAGAAATATGTAGTATATTTAGAAAACCATAAAATCTAATTACAAATTTTCCAAGTGAGTGGCAGATTGGCGAATGCCAGTTGAAGATCTTTGTTTTCGTATAAATGGTTTGGTGTGAAATGTAATTCAAGAGCAGAAAGAAAATTGCAAATATTGAAACAATAAGGCAACAGAAAACAGTAATGATCATTGAAAAAATTATTGATTGAATTTGAAGTTGATTTTGTGTTTTAATTATGAAATTAAGAACCAGAGATGTTAAGTAGTACGTAGATCGGAGATCGCTGGAGGGTATATGTGAATTTATAATTTTTACACCAAAATTTTGAAATAGAGATTTTTATGTGCAAGTGTAAATTCTGACTATAGTCACAGGCACATTTTTTTTCTGTCTATAACCAAAACACTAAGTTCCAGAAATTTTTGCACTATAAAAAATTAGGAAGCAGATAAGTTAAGTCAAAGTAAAAGGAACTGATTGATGGCAAAATCTGGAACGGATCATGTCTATAGATTCATTGAACCATAAGACCTACAATTTAGAACTGGAATGATGTTGAAGTAGCAAGCACTGCATAAATACAATATTCCACAGACCTATTGACCGAATTCGAATCCCATAAAAAATTTTCATTCTTTTTTTGAATTTTAAATGTATTTTCCTTAAATTTATAATCGTCTATTGTTTAATCATCAGTAATGAATTTTTTTTTGATAACTATTCTTTCATTTACCACTTTCATTTGATATCTACTCGTCTTCTAATACCATATTTGATTCAACTCCACTCATTACTTCCAGTGCTTATTTATTTGAAGTAAATTTTTATTTTGTTGGGTTATAGGTTGGTGATAATATTTGCAAAGTTAAAATTCTTACTCTGACTCCAACTGTGTCTTTGACTGACCCAAAAACAACACTTGACAACAGAAATCTTTATTGAGAATCACAAATAATTTTCACTTTACACTGACAATCAATTCAACACTTTGCTCAGTGGCTATATACAATGCTTATTGCAAAACTCAGTGAGGAATAGCATTCGTGTACAACACCGTATTGAAAGATCACTAACTACTGATTGGTTTATCGACTGGGACTTTGAGTAGATTGTTTTCTTTGACCTTCTTCGACAACTTTATTCCAATATTCAATAACTTTTCGTTTATTTCTCAAATAATTCTTTTCTGCAAATCTTCTCCAACAATTATTCTTCACAATTATTTTTCTAATAAATTTTTCGTCTGATTTGTCTCAATTTTTTGTCTGAATTTTGTGTCCACCAGTTTCTCTTTATATAGCTTGTTTTATTTGTGCACTAGAGATAATCAAATGTTTTCCACTTTTTTCTTTCTTTGTTCCCATTTTATCTCTGACAGATGTCGAGATATATTTTCCTTTTGCCTTTTTTGTTAGGCCGGCTTCTCTCGGCAATTCCGATATCTTTGACAAGCTGTCAAGATATCCCATTTTCCTCTTGTTCTGTTTTTGGAATTTGAAATTCCTTTTCTCCTTTGTACTAATTAATTAGTACTGACCTTTGTTTTTGATTTATTTAAATTCATTCCTCTTCTTCATTTCTCATTCCTTTTTGCTTCCGTTTTCTTTTCCGAGTTCCCATAGATCATCCCGTTTGTCAAGACGATTTTCCCCCAAGTAATTTTATTTATTTATTTATAAATTTGTTATTTAGGTATCCTCAACAATTTCATTATCATTTGAAGGAACCCGAAGCTTTAACATAGTATAAACGCTTGAAAACTTTCAATTTGGTCAATCAGTAAAATGAAGATTTTATTGAAATAGTTCTGATCAATAAATTTAAATACATTATTGTGAGTTAATTATTATAATTGAAGCACGTTTAAAGTCAAATCAATAATTAATAATTTTCCAATTATGTGACAAATCCAATATTGTTATTACTAAAAAAATTATAATAAACAAAATCAAATATTAAAAAAATGAATGAAAGTTGTGACTGAAACCAATAAGAATATTGTAAATAGTTAAATGGCTCCACTGAATTTACAATTATCATAAAGCGTTATAAAACTCTAATGTATATTTCTAAGCAACATATACAACTAAAGCCAATAAAATTAAACATTCTCATCTAAAAAAATGGCCAAAAAGTCGCAGCCAAAACTAAATTGAATTCAATTTTATTAAAAATCCCCTGAAATTAAAATTAAACAAAATATTTCTTCTATATTCATTTCTTTTCAGGCTATAAATCAATATTCTTATTCATATTGATCTGTAGAAATTGATGATGAAAAAGAAAAAAGATTTTACTGATAAATAGAAAGTATTTAGATGTTGAATAATCGTTTTGATATGCTAAGAAAAAGCTTAATCGAATAATAAACTAATAAGAAAATTAAAGTGTTAAATGAAAATGATGACTATAAAATATAAGAAATGTATCAATTGACAGTGAGAGATTAAAATATAATTTCCATAATCGTTAATTTGAACTCAATATTTATTTAACAAATTGGTATTTCACTTCATTCTCTATCGTTCAGAAATTTTTTTATCTTTTTGTCCGTAGCCTCCTCAACACAACCCCAACTAAGTACACAATATGACATTAAAAAAATTAGTTTATATTTTTGATTATAGAGTTCAAACAGATTTACACCAAAATCTGTTTTCTATTTAGAACTTTATTTGTTTTCATTTATTGATCCACTCGTCATAAATGTCCTTCTTTTACTTTTTATTGTTTCCAGCTAAATATTTCTTTAGTAAATTCACCATTTTGTGAGTTCATTTATCAACTTGTAAAATGCTGATTATTAATGTATATTTTATAGTTGCATTTATCTTATATTTTAAAATTGCACATGGATAATAATCACGATTTTCGAGTTATGTTTCTTTATGATTCCAAATAGGCAATATCAATGGAGCTTTCGGGAACACATATACTATGGTTTGAAAAGTTCAAAGACGGAAACAAAACCTTGAAAATGAAACCCGTTGACGAAGGCAGAAATTATTTGAAAGAATCAATATTATTTGTATTTATCAATTATAGTGCTAAAACATTTTATACAACTTTTTACAGTTTTCCACCAAAAATTGGAATAATTCCAATATCAGTAAAATCAATTCTCTATTTGTTCACCTTTAATTTGTTTATTTTTTTTTATTTCATTTAGATATCGATTATGGATAAATGTCTGTTTTCCCAATTTAACATTGATCCATAATCGAAGTCTAAATGAAATTCTAATTGGGGGAAATCGGGAAATCAATGGAGTGCAACTTTGAAGCCATTTTATATAGAAAGCAGAGGGGATAAATACCGGTTTCCTAACACTTACTATCATCAACAGCTAAGCGCAACTTTTGGATTTTTGCCTGATTCCCACTGACCCGATAAATACCGCTATGGTGCAATCCTGTTGAATATTAACCAATAGATCATAAAGCAAATGAATCGATATAAACTGAACCTCGGGCTTCAATTGCCAGAACACAGCGGTAGACAAATTCCGGAACTTTATTCTTTTCCTGATCGCATAAAATCTCCAAACTCGATCCGAACACCGCTTCAGCTGTAAGAGGAATTAACAATTATTTAAACAAATAGCAAATAATCGATATCAATCAATCCCATTGCGATTAGAGACAATCTGGATCTCTAGGTGGCAAATCTTAATTCCGTGCAATAAATCAAACGATATCGATATCCATTCAATATGTACACTTAAATAATCGATAAAAACACATGCAAAGCTCGCGTAGATCATTTCAAATGAGCCCAGATAGCCTATTTGTTAGTTTTTTTATCCGAAAGGCACAAAAACACACATTTAACAACAACAACAACAAGAAACCATACGTTTTAAAATGCCGCGAGCTTCAAGGCTCTCTGGCGACGGTCGCCTTTTGAGAAATTGCTTCAAGATTATTTTGATATTCTGTTTATCGCCGGCGGAATCGTCAATGCAGGCAGCGTCTTGTTAGGGTGGGTTAGATATAAACAACAGACTCTGAAAGAGAACAAATCTCACCCAAAAGCTTTTTATCGGATGTCACCACAACAGTGCTGGCCTTTTCTGAATACATGTCTTCTTGTTTCCAATCTTTCGCATATTGTAATGCTATGAGCCAATTTTTCATGTCTTTGGGTGAAGGGAATTTTAAAAGGTAGGTTATATTTGATCCTGGAGCTCCAGTGTCTTCCATTTGTACGACATCTGCCTTGCTATCTTTGTCGAGTTTTTCGGTGAATTGAAGATTTTGAATTTTTAATTTCAATTCAGACTTTCCCTGTGGCATACCGGATTTCTAAATTTTTAGTAAAGGGAAAATAATTCATTTCTTTTCCAATTCAATCCTACGGGAATAGCTGCCTTGGGATCTTTGTAAAAAAATAATTCTGGCCCCGTTAAAACCATATGGAATTTTATCCACTTTTTCAACACTTCTTTGCCATTTTCACTGACTTTTGCCTTTTCAACAAATCCTGAACGTTCTGTTCTCTGAATACTCAGAAATAGAAAGACACAGTGAAGGCAATTATGAAGTTACCATTAACTTGTTAAATAATGGACCAGAGATGTGCTCTTTTTTGATATGGCGAATTCCAATTTTATAATTGTCATCCTAAATGATAAATGAAAGGAATAAATTATACAACTTCATAGGGAATATTGGAAATTTCTAATTATTACAAGTGAAAAATCAAGACGATTACACAATCTCAAATTGACTTACTAGTAGAAATGTTTTATTGTAATATTGCACTCAATTCTATTTTATACGGGTTCGAAGTTGTGCGGTTTTTATGGGGATCCCCGCTGTAAAAAGTTTTTATTTATTTCTTGTAAAATATACCAAAAATGATTATTATTATTTTGTCTGAGATCATTTTAAGTCTATATTCGTGGAGTTTATTGTAAAATTTGCAAAGTAAGTAATAGTAGTTGTTTGACTGTTTATTATTAGGCTAATTTTTTTCCAGTTTTAAAAAAAATTTGATATTATTCGATAGTACTATTCGAAAATTATGGAACGTATTCATATTTATATAATGTGAACCATGTCTTTTTTATGTGATTTTATTTTATGCGTTATTCTGAGGAATGTATAAAAATGTTTGAAAATTTATATTTATTTATAATATAAGGAAGTATACAAAATTTTTATCAACCAAATTCCATCCTTTGCACGCCAATAAAATATTTATTCAATAATCAAATACTATATTTTAATCTACATTACTACATCTAATACTTATAATTGTAAGTAGCTTATATATTTATAAATATACATGAGTTATTACGGAACAGTCGAAGTACAACTGATTTTGTGTTGATTATTATTATTCGGAAACAGTGAAGTCTTGGTACCAACTTAATTTAAATAATTAATTAATAAATAAAAACAATCAATTAAATCTAGCAATCTATTCAAAGGATGAGGTAGGTGAAATGTCAGGCTTGATCCTTTTATTCTTTCTCGACATTAATGAAATGTTTCGTTTATTGTAATTTTTAGTAAAAGTTAGAACATAGGAGAGCCTAAGAGTTATTTCTTTAAAATTTTAAATAAAATGCTGATTTGAAAATCGGTCTTTGAGTTTTAAAAATGTTAGAGAAAAATAAATGTTTTGCTCTGATAACAGTATATATTTTGTAAAAATTGCCAAAAACAAAGAATTTTAAAAAATGAAAACAGCATTAAAAATTTGCATTTAATAATCAAATTAGTATTCAATCAAAAGATAGATAATACAAATGAAAAAGATGAAGGTCATCAATTGAAAATTCCAAATATTTTCTGAGGCAGTTTGAGGAGTGCTATTTTGTAATCGAAAATTCTCATTTTTTAAAATTAAACTTAAAACTTGAGCAAAGGCGGCTTATTATACAATTTATTAATTATTATTATTTATATTATTATTATTATTATTATTATATTATTATTATTATTATTATTATTATTATTATTATTATTATTATTATTATTATTATTATTATTAATTATCTTGTTGTAGTGTTTTGATTTGGCATTACGGATCATATACTTTGAGCTCCGATCAATAAATCTAAATATTTAATTATGAAGTAAAATTCAGTTGAAAACCCAATTTCATAACATAGATACTTTTTAATCATTTGTAAAATTAGCTTTTTATAATGAATGTGCTATTGCAAGGAAAATTAATAATATTACAACTAAACTTTGAGAATTCCGCTAAATTCTACTGGAAATTAAAAGAGAATGTCGCGGATAATTGATTGTTCAGAAATTGCGGTACTCGATCTGTAATGGTGCAGGTGACTCATAACGATTATATAAACAGCATATGTGCAGAGTTGAACGCCGCTGATCCGTAATGCCAAATCAAAACACTACAACAAGATAATTAATTCTAAGAGCTGCCTGCATGTGTACATTCATATACGAATAGCGGAATAATAATCTGTCTTACACAATCATCATTTCATACCAGCACACAAGCAATTAAATTACGTTGTAAAACGAGCAAGATTCAAAAAAATTCGTAATGTTCGTAGTATATTTACGAGATCTGCTAAGCCTTTAATACTGGATTCATGAATTAATTACACAGAAAAGAAACAGTGGCATAAACAAAATATATTTATAAAAAATAGATTCATAGAGAATCTAAAGAAATAAAATAATTATTTTAACATTTTCGGATGGGCACTCGTTTTATTAATAAGTAAATATAAACAATTAATCTCCAGGGTTGCATACTGCAGTGGTTAATAAATTATTCCAATCGTTTAAAATATTTTTCATTAACTTTGAAAAGGTAAAAATAATTATGGAATCATAGGAAGAAATTCATTAAAACATTAAGTGATCATTAGTATTTTTGAGTGGAATAAAACACTTACTACTATCAAAATAAACACCTCATATGTATATTGTAGGTTTGGGAGCATCCATTAAGGACGTCCCCTAAGAGGGAGGGGAGGGGGTCTCTACAGAGGGGACATATGGGGACAATGGGGGGAGGGGATCCAAGTGCTTAGGACATCCTCAGGCTAAACCTAATACTAAATATATTGTCTCGTTACCCGGGAATTATCGTCGAGACTCGAGAGATTTAAAAATTGAAAATGTCACTAGAAATATCTAAAATTTGTATTTTATCAATTTTGTGTGTTTCCGATAAAGTTTTATATTGTCTAGAAAATCCATGCACTAGATAGTTATCAAAAAAACCACGCTATAGTGTCAGGTGATTCGCATATAAAGATAAGGACTTGCGCCGTATGTCGCATTTGTAGCTTGGAGCGCAACGTTCTATGTTCTGGCTGTACGTGATTAGTGATTTAATTTTGTTATTTGTGTATTTGCAATGAAAAATATAATAAAGAATAAATAATTTTGCAATAAAATAATTAAATTTAATAAAATAATTTTAAATTTGTTGTTTATTTGCAGAAATTCACACGGTAGAAAATACTAACAAAAAATTGTACTTTGGTGTTAATAAACTTGCAGCGTAGACATTCTAGATAACGCACGGCAATTTATCATCTTTAAAAAACGTACACGATCGAAAATATTAACAAATTGTACTTCGATATGAATAAACTGGCATTAAACTTAATTAAACTTGCACATCTCAACTTTATTCATGTGTATGATTTTCTATTCCAATTAAAAATCATACAAGAAAATTGCAAAATGTTCTTTTACTTTATATTTTTGTATAGATACTTAAATAAATGTGCATTATAAATTTAGATTTTTTAACTTTTTCTAATTATTTAGAACTGTCTTTGCTTATTTCACAATTTTTTTCAAATTTTAAAAGCTTTTTTAGGTCGTCTAATTTTTTTACATTATTTTTTAATTTCCCGAGACCCAGAAATTTCCGGGAATCAAAAAAGGGTCGAGACTGAGCAATCATTTGGATATGAATTTATTCTTTCAGTGTGTTTATTACAATATCCAATTATGCGTAGGACTTTATTGAAATTTCATATTTAACTTAGTTTTGATTTAAAATTTTATTTCATCAAATTTAAACCAATGATATGACAAGAACTGAATATAAAAAAATTCAGCAAGCATATGAAACAGCTAAATTCTGAAATTAAAAAGGCTTATCTTATAATCGAAAATGTTCGCATGTATTTTGCCGCAAAGGCTTATCCTATCATTTAATTTATAATTCTACCACGAAATCATTATTTTAAAAATAATAATTGACATTATATTTATTAAAAAATTGACTATGAATAAAAAAACATCGATCATCCAATTTTAATAAATATGTCATAAATGAGAGGTGAAAATCAAAAGTTTTTATAATAATAATAATAATAATAATAATAATAATAATAATAATAATAATAATAATAATATAATATAATATATTATTCATTTAATTGGAAATAGATAAATGGCAAAAAATAAAATTCGAAATGCTTCATAAAAGATAGATTGAATTATCAACATTGAATGCATGAGCGCGCAATTTGTTGCAATGAATACACACATTCACTGCCACACACACACACACACATTGCCATTGCTGTGGCAGTGAATGGAAGCGAGAACACACAAACATAGTCAACTAATTGAAAAATAACGATTGTGACGATACAAGAAACAAATTCCATCAATCGATTTTATAGACGAATTGTAAACCTATCGAATAACAAACAACACACTTACAATGTTACAGAAATAGAGTGAAAATGTATATAATAAATACAATTGAAATCGCATTCGATTTACGCAACAGTTATTAAACAGTCATTAAACAGTCATGCCTTCCATCATTATTTTTATTTTTATAAAATCTCGATTTTTTTATCACTAATATTAAAACAAAATAAAGTCATAATATACCAAAAACACTGGAACATTTAAAATTAGTGTGATTTCTGATGCTGAATATATTCAACTAATTTATTTATTGGAAATAAAAAATATATATATAAGGTGGTCAGATTTTTAACCCGAAGGAAGTGAAAAGGATGAAAAAGTGCTGTTTATTATATGCTGTACAAAAATTCTTCAAAGTAATAAAATTTCAATATTAACAAACAAGATATGATGATAATATAAGCCTTTTGCTGTGAAGTATATATTTAATAAAATGAAATAATTATCAATTATAACAATAATCCTTATCAATTTATGGGAATTCAATAAATTATAATTAATAAAATCAAATAAGTAAAAACGAAATATTTGAAAATTCCAAAAAACAGAGCAAAATAGAAAAATATTTAAATGAAATTTTAAAACTTGTATAAAAGAGAAATGAAGGTATAATGATAGACATTCTAGAATTCTATGTGAAGCAACATTGAAGCAACATATGGAAAATTTAACATAAAGAAAGAAATGACCAATGTAGGCATAATGAGGTGAAATAATCATAAAACAACGAATGAAAAGGTATTTAAAAGTTAACAAAATAAAATATATTATTTAATCAATCAGACTAACTTTATTCGATTCTGGTTCTTCAAGTGGTTTGTCCGAAGGTAAAGAATCTTTGTTATTCTCAGCTTCGTGTTGACTAGCATCACTTTCCCAGAAATCACTTTCTTCCTTAGTTTGAGACTCCGCCTCGCTCTCTGACGATTCAATTAAGCCTTCAAGAGCTTCTTTTATTGGTTTAACTGCGTCTTCAGCGATTTGTGCGGGTCCGGGTAAATTCCAGGCTGATTGCCTTGATTTTTCATCATAAAAATACTGACGACCAGAATCATCAATTGTAGCACGCCACTGAAGAAAACAACAATAACTCTTCATCCATATCCTCTTCCATCAATATTTACTCTTTGTCTAGTACTCGCGTTGATAAATACATCAGTCCCATCCTCATTAGTTCTGATCCAATTTGAATCTACGTTCGATTGTCTCAACTTTGGAAGATCTGTAATCGCTTCTGATTCGTCATTTTCAACCTTATTGACAACCGGTATGACAACCTTTCTTTCGGATTCATAGGACGATCGCGACATGCATCTAATAGATTCGTGAATTGCCGCACCATGCCCGAATGAACTGAATTTACAAGTATCTGACAAATTCGAACCATTATCGTTAAGATTAAGACTGCAAATCCGTTCTTTTACAGCGGATTGAGACCTGGAAAAACAACAAGATAATTGATTTGTTTGGGATCATTTAGAAAAGCACTAAGAAATGAAGATATCCTAAACTAAAATGCTATGACAACAAGAAATAAGTCTTGATGGAATACAATTTATTACAACAAAAGATCGGTTTATATTAATATAAACATGTGTGACATAGATGTTTAATAGTAGCGAATAATAAATAATAATAAATAATAATAAACGTGGGACTATATAAATAATAGAACGTGATCATTTATATTCGAATTCAATAATATAATTAACAATAAATTTCGACATCAATATCGGAACTATGTTACAAAATATATAGAAAATGTAATCAACGTTTTAATGATAATTAAATAGTGCTAGAGATACATTATTGTACATTTTGTACAAATGAATCAATTGTTCGGCACAATTACACACACGCCCAAACTCGCGCTCAAAGTCTCACTCAGCCAATCAGACAGAAAGAAAATAAACTATATAGAATATGAAAGTTCAAATGTTAAATAACTCATTGTACTAGTCAATATATACATCATTTATACTCAGAATCATTTCTGTTGAAATATGGACAATTATAATTCTATCAAAATTTTTCCATTACTTTATATATAAAGTATATTTATGTCGGCCGGATTTAAAATTTCTATCAATCAGAGGGCCGGGCAATTTTCATTTAATAATTTAATGATATTTAAAATAATTTCTTATTCATTTATCAATCCAATTAAAGAATCTATATGAACAAAACAAATTATATTTTCAATTTCGAACATTAAATTGTTAGTTTGATATTTTGTGCCTCAATAAAACAAATTCAACATATAGCCTAATACATTTGTGCAGGGAGGATAAAATATTTAAGAGGACTGTAGTTTGACAATTTCTGATTTATGTATTCGCTTGTCAATTTCATAATAAATTAATATTAATATTAAAAATGATGATTTCTTTATACCACCATAAATCAAATGTTAAACAAGTAAATGCCAAGAAAAAAAAGCCTTTGCTGCAAAATATTTATTATATTTTTGTCGACTTCAAGATCCTTAAAGAACTTAAATGCGCAGATCTTCTAATTCATATAACACACAAGTCTTGGGCATTCCGGCAAGCTCTGACAAGCGGCACAAAAAAGAAAACCTTTACAAAATGGAAGAAAATATGCTTCCGTAAATACGTTATCATCCACATCAAGTGCAATGTATGAAAAGAAATATACATTAAAGTACACTTGGGAACTTGTACAAGAGTTAAAGTAAATCTGAATCCTGCCGGAAAATCTTCGGTATACAACCATTTTCAACAATGTCAACGAAGGAAAGTGAAAAACATATATTTCAATTGAAATCTTAACCAGTGACAACATTCAAAAATATCGTCAATTTAAAAAGGCAATTTTTATAATAGATATAAATCCAACAATTAACGCTGAAAAAGTCAGTAAAATCGTCAGTCTCATTTCTTGAACTTTTGTATATTTAAAATTATTGGGTTTTTCAAAAGACGCTAGAAAATAATTTTTAAAATGTGAATAATAAACTATAAATAAAACAAATTTAAGGAGCTTTAAGTAGTAAAAATACAAAATATTGAGTTCAGAATTTTTTTTAAAAAGAAATCATTTTCAAAAAATCCAGTAATTTTCATTTTAAATTGTTCATTTAATTTAATTTGTTTAATCAATTTTAAACCAATGAAAAGCCAGAAAATCATTTAAAAAAGGAAAACCAGCAAGTGTTTGAATATTCTAGCAATTTCTGGTATTGAAAATGAAATATTTTTCTATTCCAAAATTTTCACTTAATAAATATTTTGCAGCAAAATTTTATCTTGTCATTTACTTTTTTATTATAAGAACTTTTTTCAAATTTCACAACTGATTTCTTTTCCATTGATATTCTATTAATTAAAAAGCTTGACTATGAATAAGTAAATATATCGATGTTTTTGATATTCACGAATTTTCGGCACTGCCTTTTTCAAGTGAATTTGATTTACCTTTTATAATATTATTATTATTATTTTTATTATTCTAATAACAAGTTAAAAATTAGATAATATTTGAATACTGAATTGATGCTCGTTCTTCTTCACATATTTTCTCACAACTCATTGTGCTATTAAAATTATAAAATGCGCATAACTGTTACAAAATTACGCAGACAGTAGAACCGATTTGTCGATAATCAACTAACACGCCATCCTTTAAAATATTTCGGATAAAACTATTAAAAATAAATAGGAATCAGGTAGAAAGAAAATCTATCCCATCAAAATTATATTAGTAAGCGGAGAATTTTACAAATTGTATGTCGAAATCAATCCCGATTAAACCCATTGAATAGTGTGGGAAATATGCCAAATAAAACAAGAAATACCCATGAAAGATGGTAATATAAATACCGATGTTATTGCTGCAGTTACCGCCACTGATGGCACTACGGCAACACCCACCAATGAACTTATATACCCATTGGCCAATCAAAGTCCGTTGTAAAATTCATTCATAAATTCCAATCAATGGCAACATTCATAATTTAATACTGAAATAGATATTTCCCTCATTCATTTAGGATTGAATGTTTAGCTGCAGCAATTATCGGCTTTGCAAATATTTGTTACTAATTATAGAATGTAGATAAATTTAGGCATATTCAAAGTGATTGAGATTGGAAACTAGAATACCCCTCTACCCGGCCCACGAATCTGGATAAGCGTGTAAGATGGAATTAATTGATATGTAAGGACAGTTTAAGTTATTTGATGATGCAATATAAATGATTCACGATAACCCGGACATTTCTATGTGATGCAATATTAATTGATAAAGGATATTGCAAACCAGTCAATCACATCTTGTTTGGTTATAAGTGAATAATAATTTCCCGATTTCAAATGATTTGATTAATGTTGATAACTATCATAATGTTACATGAGGATAATTGAATGCAAATTTCTCATCAATGACAGTTGAATGTGTATCAATGGCCTACTAAATATCCCACTTGATCTAAATTGGTAGCAATTAAATAAATCAAGCATAAGTACTTGACCTAGTTGAAAGATTTAAAATTCTAATCAAAACTATAAAATATAAAAACATATAGTTATCATTATTAACAAATTTTATGTAATTAATTAAAAAAAATGTAATATATAATTTTAATTATCCATTTAATAAACCTTGATATTTGATTATTTTTCCGAGCAACTGGTTGTGACATGTCTTCAACAATTCTTCTGGGTAAAATCAATTCAGTTTCTTTACATGTATCTAGAAAATATATAAGTCAAAAGATTGTAAATTTAAAAATACCCAAATCAATTGGTTTTAACTTAACATATTCATTATCAAGATACTCGATTAGAATAAATTGGTTGCCCACAGTAATGTTAATTGGATTTCCTTCATTATTATTTAGAACATAATCATGTCTGGCGATAAAATATGTTTCGGTCATGTTTGACAAAAATATTAATTTATATTCCGGCCAGAAATTTATGAATTTTAAATATATTAATATAAATAGAAATTATTAAAAATTAATTTTAAATATTTAAGGAATTGAAATTTTAAAAATTATATATTTAAAAAATACATAGCTTACATACTGTTGGTAAAACAAATTCATTAAGATTTTATTAAAATTTAAAAAAATTATATATTCATTTATTCACGAAAAATATATTGAATTTATAAATGTTTTCACTTTCCCAAATAAATTTACATTTTCGAAACCTTTATCATGTTTTCGTTTTATAAATTTCAGAAATTCAGAAACATTCATAATTTTATCAATCCCTTCTATAATGAAATAAAAAGCAAAAATAAATGATACGTAAAAATTAATAGAAAAATGCTATTAGTAAGACAATTCTGTAGCAAGTGTTGTTAAAATCTCATTGTTTAGGGTAGAAAATACGTATTTTAAATTTCAATTGCACGACACAACAGTCAAGATAAATACTAAATACTAAAAAGCACAAGAAACGAACTTAATCAAATGATAATGGTGGGTAACAAGTGGGAAACATGTCTTATATATGCTTGTTTTATCTTGTTAATACTATTGGTTTATCACTTTCCATTTCATTACTGTGCATAATTATTTTATTTAACGCTAAATGTCAGTCCTAGCAACGTTGGTGCAGAAATTTAGGCTAGCCACATCCTATGTTTGCTACAGCACTATATAAGGTGAAGCGCCCTATTTCTACTTGTTCCGTCATCAATACTACTTATTCATCATAACTTTGATTCTCATCTCCGATTTCTGTGTACGGAATCTTATTTAATGTGGTGGGTTACATGTAACCAAACATTTTACCTTGTTGTGTTGTTTCCAGCGTAATCCAGTATACAAAGGTTTTCGACCGCTTGACACCCGTTGAGTGATCAACGTGATGAGGTGTCAAGATGGTGAGTGCCATCAAAAAGTTAGCGCGAATCCCGCATTATAATTGGAAAGTACTCCCTTGGGTCCACGGACTGCCATTGGCAGGTCTATGTCCGCTTTATTTGGTCCCTGTCGACGAATTGTGCTCAGAACGCTCGCATTGTATGCACTGCGTAGCAGTCCCCACTATCTATGAGTCAGTCTGACTAACCCTTTTTAATCTAGTGTTGAAATGATAACAAAATGAAAAAAATCCGAGCAGTTATTAACACACAAATTTAATTAAGTTAGTGTGAAATCACATAATCAGAGTCCATATTGTTACTTGTGTTTGCTTCCGATATACGATCGACCCGAGCTTCAGTGGATCGGGCATCGTTCACGAGAATACCTGACACCGTTGCTGCCTTCGGTTCCACACACATAGTAGGTTAGGATGAGGAGCCGAGAATAAAGACATGACTCATCATGGTCATACTTTCAAAGGTTTATGAAGGGTCCTGAACCTTCAAACCTATAAAAACCTTCAAGGGGTCCAAAATCTTGAAAACTTCATAATATATTCCTTTTGTGTCGGCTTGTAGATGGTACAGGCGGATGGAGCTCCGCAAGCTCTACGACTATGGGGCGGATTTAATCGGCCACATCTTGATGCAGTTCCCGTTGGTTCAATTCAGTTGCCACTTTTCTAATCTGCATTCTAAGTGCACAGATTTCTGCCTAATCCTGTATGGCAGTTGCAACTATTGGATGAGTTGCATCTTTTTTCTAATTTCGTCGGGACTGAACCACGTGCCCTCTAATTCCCGGCACCGCCTCTTAAACTTGGTGAATCTGCGTTGTAGAGTCCCCACTTGCCGCTCTGCTTTGACCCGTTCTTCACGCATCTTGTAGAGTAGCTCGATCACTGGGAAAACAAAACGATAAAATATAGGTAGAGACCGTAGGTGTCTAAGTTATGCATTTATACGAGGGCCTCTAAATGTTTCAGCGGGTACTCGCTACTATTCATATACACAAGTTTACGCAAGTAGTTAGGATCTAGTTCCCTGCTACCTTTGTTCATTAGGTTTTCTCTCTGTTTGACTTTATTCGAGTTTATATTTTGTAATTTTGTGTTTTACTGTTATATTTGAGTCAGTTATCGTGTGATACTTCTTGCTCGTGTTTCGTTTTATTTTTTAATTTAGATGTTTTATATATATATATATATATATATAATTTCAATATAAACTTAATGCTAGGTGTGCGTGTTGTATGTCACCACATTTCGTCATGGTTTCAGGATTTGGGTCTAGAATTCAGTTCTAGCCCAAAAAATGAAATGATATTTGAAGTTGGACACACGAGACCAGTGTTTTCTGTCGAAGTACATAACGATTAAATGCGAATTATTTGAAACACGAATAATTTACTTAGCAATATTTTGTTTTATTGTTCCGTAAAGCAATTTAAAGCGACACTTCTAACTAGAAATATCACAATGTTTACTCCATATTTGGAGAACTCCATGTTTCAAAATAGTTATTACTCAAAATTAAAAAATCAAACATAAGAGAAATGATGGGTTGGTTACCTATGGGGAGAATCCTTCACTTCTTTTTTATCTGTTTGACACTTTTTCTATATTACATTCCCTAGAAACCACACATAATTATTTCAGTCGACAAGCGACAAGCGACAAGGTACTCAATTTAGCGTTTGACCGTTTGCAAAAGGTGAGCTCTGTAATAAGAGCTGCTAATTATCTGACGAACCTCTGAATTCATTGACTACCACAGGTAGTACACCTCATTTTCTTTTGTACCTTCATAGTTTTATATTCACTTATGGCTGATATTGATTAAAAATTTTTTTCGACTTGTCGGAGAAAATTTTAATCGATTAATCGATTAATCGAACTATTTGTATCTAATCTACAACAATCCATGACTTAAATTCACAGTGCATACAAAAATATTGTAAATTCAAACTATAACACTGACGCAAGTGTTTTTTCTGAAACTTAAAGAAACGTAGAGTTAATTTTATTTATAAGACTGCCAGGCATTTTTAGTAAGCATCAGTTTAGCTGGTCACGTAGACAAACCAGAGCGTTTACATTCTCTGGAAGTAGACATGATCTCATTTCATGATATATCTTAAAGAACTGAACAGTTTTTCGCACGGAAAAGATGTTACCGGTATACAAAGAATCGTTTGTACAAAATTTCTTTGGGCAGGAAAATGATGATTATTAAGTTTCCACCATATGAGGGATCCTCCGTTTCTGAAATGGGAGTTTCTTCTTAGTACCGCGCCAAATCTGGCACGAATATAATGCATTGGAAAACGGTGTCCACATGGCTTCACGTTTCTATCGTTTTAGACAGGTGAGTTTGACGTAACATGGATCTAAGGCCACATCCACTTGGAATGTTGTCAAAGCATGACTGTGTGTTAAAATTTTTACGTTAATTAGGGGAAATTGCTGTCATAATTGTCCTACCTTATTATGAACTACATGTTAATAAACCTATGAGGTGTTTGTATTTCATTGAGGAATGGAGTTCAAAAATTCCCGGACTTTCTATCTTTGTAAGAAATTTATAATTAATAGAGTCAGGGATCATCACCATTTCAATGCTAAGTTTCTCGGTGCTGCCTACAGAAATTGTAATGTTTCCCGATAAATTCAAAAGCAGTTACCTCGCCTTTTCCATAGTTTGAAGGGGTATGACGTCTACCATATTTTGAAGTATGTTTTGAATAATTTTCCTTTTTGGGAATTAAATATCACTCCAACTACTACCGAAAAAATCATATTACTCCAACTACTACCGAAAAAATCATATCACTCATATATTAAAATACTAGGAGGGTTGGGGTGTGTATGTGAGTTAGCTATTCATCAACTCATATTCATTCACAATAAATAGTGGCATTTTACTTTTGATTTCTCGAAATTTCCTTTACATTTATTTTTTGTTCCTTTTGCTGAAATTTTGTTTAAATTGACTTTTGAGATCGTTGCTGTGACTTCTCTTTAAATTTTTCGTAGTAGTATTGCAAAGTTTCGGTACCTAGCTTTTTCTAGCTTCAAATTTGAACACTAAATAGAATTTCTGAAATTTTTACCACTGTCTTCTCTTTTCACCTTTGGTTGTTAATAATTTGTCCTTTGTGCTGCATGTTATTTATCCGCAGAATGAAAAACGAAAGTAAAGAATACAAATAATAAAATATTGAAGCTACATAAAAGATTACTTTCAATAAAGTCAAACGTTTTCTTTGATATTTTTAGATCTTAAACTCTTGCAATTTTTTTAAACTATTTAGCAATAAAGTGAAAGACAACTTAGGAGATAGAGTTTTTTAAAAATTGACTAATTATACTACGCAATGTATGTGTGCAACAAATCAGAATCATACAATTGTTACAAATGTAAATGATCCACACAAATCGATGCAAATGTAATAATATTAACTGATAATATAGAACTCAAATTACTCGAAAATATGACAAATATAACCATTTATAAAACCGACTATTTATTATCCTCGGTGTTATTCACCGTGCGGAGAAACACACAAGAAACCATTGTGACACTTTCCAAAATCAAGCTATCTCTACATTTCTCACTAATCTCTGCTTCACCTATCCAATGCGTCCAACTGCTGAGTTGAGAAAAACTCGTATTATTCGAAGGTTTTTGTTGAATCTACCAAACTGATATCAATGATAATCTAATCAATTCCTCTACCTGTTTCAGACCCAATTCACAATAAGTATTTACTCGTGATTCTCTTGGCTCAATTACTGCAACCGATTGGTCAACCCCACCATTCGGGTTTTTACAGCAATCACAATTCAATAGTTGATGAGTCCAACAGCCAAAAGGAATTGCAGAATCGATATGAAACTTGAAAATATTCCTTAGTTCCTCTTTGGAAAACGTATTTAAATTAGTTTTGGAACTAGAGAGATCAACAAGACTCGTACTAAGTTGTTGTTTAGCCACTTGGCGTTGTAAAAGACTTTCCTCCACGGTTCCTGTAGTAATCAATCGATAAACGCAAACACGACTCTTCTGACCATCTCTCCAAATGCGAGCCATCGCCTGAAATTGTTATGGTTTATAACTGAAAAAGTCCAAATGGGAAACAACTCAAGTTGCGGTAATGTTTTACCTGAGCATCTGTTGCAGGATTCCAATCCAAATCGTAAAGGATAATTCTACTAGCACCAATCAAATTGAGTCCTTCTCCCCCAGCTTTGCAACTCAATAACAACACTTCCCTACAAGAAATCCTATTGAAATCCGAAACTATTCGCATTCGTAATGCCGATGGCGTACTTCCATCAATTCTTTGACACACGATACCCAAATTGTTGCACAATTTTCCCAGCAAATCGAGAGTCTACAGATATTGAACTCTTCGATAAATATCACAACAATCATTTGCGAACCTGAGTGAAATGAGATACCAAAACCAGTTTCTCACAATTTTTTAATCCCATCAACATTTGGGCAGTTACCCACAATTTGCCACTTAACAAGTGATCACCGAGTTTCTCAATGCTCATTGCAAGTATTTCTTTCCAGGCGGTGTTTTCGCTCTCTAGATTTAGCAACTTCTTGCGAATTTCCTGAAGCAAACAATACTCGAATGCGATTGGTAGAATAGCGGAAAAAGTCAGTTCCGCAAATACGATAAGTGTATATAAAATAACGAATATTTGTGAATTCGTAATCAGGGATGGGGAGTCGGAGTCCAAGGTTTTGCCAGGAGTCGAAATCGAAGTCAGAGTCGATAAAAATCAATCGACTCCTTTTCCATTTCGAAAAAATAATAATTAAAACTTCTCTATTTCACACACGTATGTTAAAGTTGCGAAAAACATGAATACAAATAAAATGCAGCAGGTTAGCGGTCTAAAAACAAGAACAATGCGTGGATACTAGGCGAACAATAGTTTTACTACAAGATCCCAAAAGAGATAAGAACTAATGTGTCTAGGGAGAGAATTTATTCAATCTTTATTTATATGTTTAATTTATTCCATTATAAAACGAAACAGTTGGTTGAAATTTAATGCAGCGAAATAATTAATAACTTAAAGTATAAAATACACGCAGTGCTTTATTCCTAAAAAATAATAACAATAAAAAAAGTTTAAGCTATATAATTCGTTTATCTCTCTTAAATGTTCGCTCTCTCTAGTCTCTAACGTTAGATATCGATTGTTAAGCCTAACGTAAGTATCACAGAGTCCCCCCTATTTCAAATCGGAGACTTAACTGGTTATATCCGGTTTTGATCCATCGATGAAAGGAAATCCGAAAGTTATTAATTCCGTCTTAAATTAATAAACTTTGATAACTCTAGTTTTTACCATTGTCTTTTACGGTAAAATTAAATCTATTTATAGACTTGATTTAAAGTTTTAGGCCGAAAACTTTGTTCGTTAAATGATTAAGAAATCGGAGTCATGCCAGCCTTATTTCAAAGGGTGACAATTTTCCTGGTTTTAAAATATCTTCAGCTACATTTGGAAATTCGTAACTCCTTTACTATTTACTATTTACTATTTATATATATATATATATATATATATATATATATATATATATATATATATATATATATATATATATATATATATATATATATATATATATATATATATATCAACGGTGGGCAAATGCGGCTCTTCGTTGAGTAAACTGCGGCTCATTGATAATTGAATTTTTGATAATTGAATTTGAAAATTGAATTCGATTTTTTTATTTTGAAATTTTTTCAACTGAATTTTAAAAAAAAATTTTTTGTTGCAATTGTATTTTCATAAATGTTAAAAATTAACGAAACATTGTTTTTCACATTTTACTGCTTTTTAAAATTATTTTGTAGTAGGCGGCGCTTTGTTATAACAACGAGAGAGAAGCAATGAAAATAAATTTAGTGAATTTTGATTAGTTAGTATTTTTGTTTGTACAATATTGCGGTCGTTTGTATATTTTAGTATAGTTTTCTATTCGTGTTTTTTGAAAAATTTGGTAAGAAGATTTTTTATGAAGCATTTTAAAATTTTAAATTAATTAAAATTAAATTTATGTCTAATTTCAATTTTTGGTACAACATATTGTTGTGAATCTTTGTACTCCACAATGAAGTTCGTGAAGTCGAAATATCGTTCACAGTTGACCAATCAGCATCTTACAGAATTGCTGCGAACAGCTTTAACAAAGTATACACCAAATTTCAAAGATTTGACCAAAAGTCTTCGTTAATTCAAGAAATTTTATTACTTTTTATTAATGGATTTTTATTATATTTTATGTTTGTTACTTAAATTTTGAAATAATTGTTTTTAATAGCGTTTAAGTCTTTTTTAATCAAATTAATGAAATAAAAAAAAATATGTAGTTCACTATGGTGGCTCTTTAAAAAATAAATTTTCGGAAAATGTCTCTCATTGAACTCATGCGTGCCCACCCTTGATATATATATATATATATATATATCTAAGATCAATTTTTGGAATCAAGTAGTGCCTTAATGAAACTGAAAGGAGTCGAGATTCGGAATCGGGAATAATTGTAATCGGTTTGTAATTGTCAAAATTTTGGAATCTTGTTAAATATTAAACTTATGTTTGATTGTAAAATATCTAATGATACGAATGGAACTGTATTTTGACAAATATATCGATTTCTAAATGCTGTGATAATTTGATATTCGCATGAATCACAGATTTGAAATTGAATTTGTATTACAACTAACAACATTGCAAGCAAGAAATATTCACCTCGACTAACGATGAGGATTCCTTCTTTGCAATATTACAATTATCGAGTTCTGCTGAGTTGTTTTCCTTATCAAGCACGTAACGAATGAGTAATATCGGGTCATTGCAGAGCTTTCTCAACATTAGGATACACGCAAGAGCATCAATTGCAGCTCCGTTGAATTCTTCAGCTTCCAAATCTTTTTGCAAGCTTTTGCACTCAACTAACATTTTATACAGCTGCTTCTGAACAGGCGTTGGGAGACAGAATATAATATACTCGTCTACAATATTACAATTTTTTTGTCATTTTAAAATAAATAATAATGTTGAGGATACCTAAATAATAAATAATATCATAAATAAATAAAATAACCTGGGAAAATGGGCAGGGGGATTGTGATAGCACTCTGGGAGAGAACGGAAGAATAAAAAAATGAGAAAGGAGAAAGGAGCAAATAAAAGAAATTAGACAAAAAAACATGAGAAAGGTCATTGGTAATTAATAAGTGCAAGAAAGCAAAAAGGAATTTCAAAATTGGAAAACAAAAACAAAATCGGAATCTCCGAACTTTCAGAGATAACGTAGGAGATAGAAAAAAGTATGGAAAATGCCAGACACACAAATGGAAAAATGATAAACTGCCTTGAGTGCGGAACTATTAGAGACGACATGGGAGTTGGAAAATTATAGAAAATGGCAAAAGATAGAAATGAAAAAAGGCAACATATTCCGATTGCCAAAGTATCAGTGATTATACAGGAGCTGCACAAACCATGGAGAGACAGGAATGGAAAAAATGAATTATCATAAGTGTCGGGCAAGTGCGGACTATAAAAGCAAGTCTTCTTAAGGGAATCAGAAATTGAAAATAATTCAGAATCAAACAGTAGAGAAAATTTGAGAAATTGAAAAGAATAGAAAATATTAGAACCAAACGGTGTGGCAAAATTGAGTTAAATAAGCAAGGTTTAAAGTATATTGAATAAATTCAAGTCAAAGCAAAGGAGAATTCAATTCATGTTACCAAATTATTGATTCAGATCAGCGGCCGGTGATTGTTAAGTATTTGGTAATTATACGAAGAGTTCCTCACGTAGTGTTGCAATAAGCTCTGTGTAATTACCTATTTGAGTATTGAATTGATCGTGTTGTTATAATCCGTGTAATCAATTGTAATAATCAATAAAGGTTTATCTTTTTCGAGAATTGATATTTTTTGGATCAGATAAAACACGCTTTGGAGTCAGAGATATGATTGGTAACTTTTAAATATAACTACCAACGCAATAACCCAATAATAATAATAATTATAATAAATAATAAAAAATAATAATTTGTCCATTTTGTTAAGTTTTTTAATTATGCCATTAAATTGTCTGACAGTGTTGCCCATTAATGTGGAAAAATCAATTTTTCATTCCTTTTTTCTTTATAATCTTAGAAAATTTTATGGTGTTTAAATGCTAGTCTAATTATGTGAGTTTTAAAAATATATATTGTTTCCTTTAGTGGCGCTGAATTTATTTTCCTTTAATATGGATTTTGAGTTGGTATTGAATTTCTGCCAAAATGGATAAACAAAAAATATAATTCTTATAAGAATTTTTGGATCTTTCCCAAATGAAGCCATCAATTTTACAACCGGATGCAGATAAGATAAAAATATTTCAAAATTGGCTGAATTTAGCAATGAAGATAATTGAGCAGCCGTCAAAGTTGTTCAATTTATAGCTTTAAATGATGGTGGTAATATCGACGAAAACATATTTACAATCAATGTTAGTGATTCTCTTAGTGGCGTTGCTTTTAGCGGTGAAGTTGCTACATTATTATTTACTGTTGGTGTTCAATGTGCTTCACGAATGTCCGTTCAAACCGAAACTGTTTTGGAACAGACTATTGCTGAAAGAATGAAACTTGTGTCTTTTATTAATAAAATGAATATGACAGTTCAAGGATTGCTGTGCAAGCTAAATGTGTTTTTACCAAAATTTCGAAATTACGAATAATAAATTAATAATAATATTCAATAAAAAAAATAATAATTAAAAGTTAGAATCAATAAAAATAAATAATATGCAATAAATAGAAAATAATCAATAATAAAAATTGATAATGGCTTTGTTGAAAATTCGTTTTAGACAAATAAAAATAGTCAAATAAAAATCAATAATAATGATAAAATTATTATAATCAATAATTATGATAAATTATAATAATCAATTATTACAAAAAATAATAAATGATGATGATGATCTATAAATAAAATGAAGTAATAAAAAAATAACAATAATTAATAACCAAATAACAATCAATAAACCTTTCGACGGAAGATAAAGTGTATTGACAATTTCAGTTCTGCGTAAAATGAAAGACTGAGTCAATCGCTGTAAAATGAGAGATGCTTCGCATCCTTCCTCGATTGCCTGGTTTGATGCTCCTGGCTCTCTGGCAGCATTAATTGGATTGACAAATCGATGTCGAAAAGATTCCTTGCTGCAGCCAAGAACACCTGGATTGGCGAATTGAACAATATTGAAAAATTCGTCCATGTCATTTTGCAGTGGAGTACCAGTAAGCAAAATTCTTCGTTTAATTTGTAAAGATTCGACAGCCTATAGAAAGGAAACTGGTAGATAAAATGTTAAAGGAAGAAAAATTTACGATAAATGTTTTATTGGATCCATGCTTCAATCTGTGTGCCTCGTCGCATACGATAAGGCCAAACGATAATCCTTGGAGAAACTCCACGTTCCGAAGAAGCATTTCGTATGATATGATAAGGACGGAATTATTCGGGGATTGGGTGAATTTCTAATTGAGAGTAACAACGTAATAAATCAATTTGAATCTACCTCAATACTGACGTCGCCAGAAACACAGAAAGGTATGATTTGCATCCCAATCCATTTCTCAAATTCCTTTTTCCAATTCTAAGTTAATGAAAGACCGTTAAAGATTTCAGGTGGAGAAAGAACAGAAATATTACTAGAACGAGAGAACTGGGGCAGACAATAAGGCATTTTTGAATAAGTGTTTCGTTTTCATATGGACCTTGTTTCAGAATAATTGTAATGAGAGCGATAGTCTGGACAGTTTTCCCTAATCCCATGGCATCCCTAATTCAGATTGGAACATTACAATGGATCAATAATAGCGTCACGCAATGACTCACGCGAGAATAGCTCCTGTCCCGTTGTGAGCGCGGAACCCAGCAACACATTCGTACATGAATATGACCCCTTCAATTTGATGGGGCCGCATCCGCTGCGCCAATCCAGGGTCAAATATGACATCTCGGATTGGATGGCAGTCCGAATTGTGTTTGAACTGAAAGTTAGCGATTTAATTCGATATTAGGTATTGCTTACGATCCCAATCAATTTCAACCGATCTAGTGATTTTATATTTTCTCTATTCTGTCAGAATTGTTCGAATTTATATTAGAGATAAATGACTAGGGGAAATGCCGGACCAAATTTTCCATTTATTTGGATATATAATAGGATATATCTGATATGAGAAGCACTAGGACCCGCAATAAATAGGAATATTCAATCCCGATAAATTTCCAATAAATTCCGATATTTTATCAATTAATCCCTTTTTTATTGATTAATTTAGATATTTTTATAAATAAATTAATATTGATTTTGTAGTTAAATTAATTTTTACAGATAAATATTTGCGATATATAATATGGCGAAAATGGGAGATCGGTGGCAATAATTAAATGAAACATTGAACTTTAAATTAGCCAATAGTTTCAATTGATTGGGATAAATAGTTTGATGGATTGCCTGAATCAGCAATGAAAAATACCAGCTTTAACCAGCATAACGAAGTCAAATAGCAAACCCTTACGTTGTGACTTGCAGTAGGCCTCGGCATACTGATTCGAGGTCCATCTGATTTGAGATCAGTGACGCTAGACACGGTTGTTTGTAACAAAACTGGTTTAAATTCTCGATTGACATATTTCGAATGGTCTGCTGAAACACTTTATATCAAGATAATGGGTTCAAATTCTATACACGTAGTTGGATCAGTACTTGAGAGGAGAACGGCATTTCCATCAGTTTCAAACGACGGGTTATCAACAGCAGATAATATCTCGACGTATTTTCCTCCGATATGAAATGAACTACCCTCTTCAAGTATAACTTTTGATAAAGCAATTCTCATACTTGATCCCAACCTATAATAATGATCAATCAATTAATTGATTTCTTTGTTTACGCTGGAGAAAGTGGTGTTGGGTTGAATCGTGAGATTAAAATTTCCAAAAAAAAATGTAAATTAAAATGACTGAAAATGAATAAGTAGCTCTAGAAAACCCAAATTAATCAGTCAAAGCTACATAACGTAGAAAAATCACTAATCTATTTAAATTTAATTAAACAACAAATAAAACAAAATTAATAAACTAAGAAATGAAAGCGGTTACACATGAAACACATTTTAATAATTAGAAACACAAAAAATTGGGGGAAAAGACACAAACTAGCAGAAAAATATCATCTTGTCCAAGGGATAAGATTGATATAAAAGGTTATCAATCAATCAATCAAGAAAATGGAAAAAATAAATAATTAAAACAAAAAAATAAAATTGACCAATCAAATTTATTGGAATTTAAATCGAAATTTGAAAAAATAAATTGATCAAAAGCGAAAGCAATCCTGATTTACAGTTTATAAGCCGATGTCTTGACACTACCACTTTTTATTTATTCTTAAAAAATCTTCAAAGCTCTAATTATTATTATTTTCGAAAATCTCTTGGATCTTTTGAAAAAAATCTTGAGGGATATATATCAAGTCGTAATTTTTATTAGGAAGTTATGATGTGCCAGGGAATGACAAGTTATACAAGCAAGAAATTAAACCAGACTAATGAGACTAAGTTATTAAATATCTTATATAAAATCTGAATTACTAAATTGTATATCCAATAGCTCTGAAATTGGAAACCTATAATAAAATTGAGTGTTGTGCGTAAGTGCAGGATCATGTCTACGAAGCTTAAAATGCACACGGAATGCTTTTAGCGTAGAATTAACTGACCCGTTTTAATGAATATTTACATATGGGTAAGGTAAATTGAAATACAATGACATCATATGTACATCGAGGAATTAAAAATACTTATTTATTTTAACTTGGTTTCATTTAAATTCCAGCCCGCCCTGTATATATTCTCTCACAACTCATTGAGCTATTAAAATTATAAAATGCGCATAACTGTTACAAAATTACGCAGACAGTAGAACCGATTTGTCGATAATCAACTAACCCGCCATCCTTTAAAATATTTCGGATAAAACTATTAAAAATAAATAGGAATCAAGTAGAAAGAAAATCTATCCCATCAAAATTATATTAGTAAGCAGAGAATTTTACAAATTGTATGTCGAAATCAATCCCGATTAAACCCATTGAATAGTGTGGGAAATATGCCAAATAAAACAAGAAATACCCATGAAAGATGGTAATATAAATACCGATGTTATTGCTGCAGTTACCGCCACTGATGGCACTACGGCAACACCCACCAATGAACTAATATACCCATTGGCCAATCAAAGTCCGTTGTAAAATTCATTCATAAATTCCAATCAATGGCAACATTCATAATTTAATACTGAAATAGATATTTCCCTCATTCATTTAGGATTGAATGTTTAATTGCAGCAATTATCGGCTTTGCAAATATTTGTTACTAATTATAGAATGTAGATAAATTTAGGCATATTCAAAGTGATTGAGATTGGAAACTAGAATACCCCTCTACCCGGCCCACGAATCTTTAAGCTTCTTAATAAATACAATGGAAAAGATATCAGTGGTAAAATTGGAAAAAAAGTTAATAGATAATTTAATTTTTCAAACTTATAATTCACCTACGCCTTGATTGGTTGATTTTATAATACATAATAACTGAAACCCAGACAATCATTCCCTTTACTAAATGCCAGTATCCACCACTGCATAACAGTGTCGTTTAAATACTGTCAAATATAAGAAATCTATTAAAGATTTTATTTTTGTATTTTAGAGTTGTTTAACACTTGCACATCCACTTTCTACCTTTGTAAACTGGAACTGGGCTGATTCAAAAATTATCAGCAAAATTATTTTATTCTTTTGGTCATCTTTGATTCGCTTTCTTTTTAGGTTGATTTTTCATTTATTTTTATTCTGACAAAAGATCAAAATTTAATTTTCTATGCAACAAATTAAATTTGATCTTTTGTCATAATGAAAATAAAATGAATAAAAAAATCCCTATAAATTAATTTAATTTTGAATTAAGCGTATTTTCTAAATAAAATTAAATGTATAAGTAGAATCTTAAATTTTATTAACCAAATGCTGCACTTCGTGAATCAGAAGTCCAAAAGTTCCTCATCTTTGGACCAAGTAATAATAAACCAATAAAATGTGACTATAATGTTAATAATAATAACAATTACTTATAATGTGGTAATAACAGTAAATATAATTTAAATATTTTACTGATTAGCTAGTAAGTAAAAAATATTGATACCAACAAAGAAATTAACTTTACAAGAAATTAAGTTTACAAGAGAATATTGTAAATAATACACAAACAAAAATCGGGGATCAAAGGCTTTTAACTGAGTCGGGAATTGGGAAAAATTATCGATGAAATATTATGTAAGAATATCAATGAAGGAATGATATTTTGTTTTTTGTTCAAAAATGAAAATGAAGTTCAATAAAATTTTCAAGATTATTCTTAGACTTTATGAGACAATTCAGACCAAATCTTCATAAGCAGATATGAAAGAAGAGGAATAAAATAACTTTCTGAATAAATAAAAATTATATATTTTAAATTGTGAATAAGAATATTTTATTACATAACAAATTTGTCAATGATATTAAATAAATTTAATATAAATTATTCAAAACTTAAATGAATAATGCTTTTTAAATAGTAAACTTATCAACAAATTATATTCGTTGAATTAAAGAATGCTTTAAAAATACCGACTTGGAAGTAGAGAATTCTATTTCTCTGTCGATTTCCCATCACTGATAAACTACTGACAACTTGAAAGGAACTAAAAGATACTAAATACTGCTACCATTGAACCTAGTGCGCACGAGAAATATCAAGAAATGATTTTAAAAACAATCAAAAGAATGGATGAGTTGAATAGCTAATTTAAAACAAATGGTTTCGAAATTAGCATAATTGGTTCCCTAAAGACTTTTATAATAAATCATTTAATTACGTTTCTTAAATAATTCTATATTAATTGAAATAATACGATATCCATGAAAAATATTTAATTAAACTTAAAATATTTCATCAACTTACTCTTTTCCTTCACTACTAATTAATTTAATGTGAGAATCAGAAATCGAAATATAGCCTAAAATATTATTGCTTAATTCAAAAATTAATTTCCTTTACCATCTCCATCCCAAGTTTTGTGCTAAATAATCATTTTATTTAGGTATATATAAATATGAATCTACTTTCTTTTTAGATGGTTTCCCATACGCAACTGAATAATACTTAATATTTGAAGTTCCTTTAATGACCTCCTTAGTACAATTTTGTGATACTATTGTGGGTATATTGATTTGTGGATAATTGCATACCTAACAATATAAAATAATTTTAAATAAGTAAAATAGTTATTACTTTCCGTAATTTGTTATTATCAAGATTTTTACTCGGAGCCGCTGTTCTTCTCATTTTATTGATTATTTTAACTAATAATTTAAAAATATGACCAATAAATAAATAAATCTATAAGAAAAACATGTGTTTTAATTTAGTTTGAAAAGGATATATTCGAAATATGAATAAAGTCGGACTTATTTAAACAAACAAATGATTTACCATTATTCTATTATCAATAAAACGATAAAATAAAACCATCTTTTAACTATGAAAATTTTTATTTCTAATTTACCAAATATTTTCAGAATACTATCTTTCAAAAATTTCAGATAATGAATGTTAACAAATGAAAATTAAAAATATTTTTCGTTTAATATTTAATGATTTATAGTTCATGAAAAAGTATTTCCAAAAACTTATTATGAAAATCAAATTTCAATTTTTTTGCATATTAATAAACTTGTTGTTTGAATATTGCTACTATTTTTCGCGAAATTCTATTTAAATTCGTTGATTAATTTTAATTATTAAATAATTAAACATCCATTTATTTTTTAATTTAATGATATAATATAATTATATGAATATATATTTATCTTATTATTGTGACCAAATTTTTAACATTTCAGTAAATTAATGGCTTCTAATTATGGTAAGAAAATTGCCCAATTATCTAGTCAAATTTTTATGGAAATAGAAAATCCTTCTCCTCAATTGAGAAAAGTTTCATTCTCTTTTTATATTTACATGAAATATATTCTTTGATAGGTTTTGAAATTATTTAAAAATAAGCCACATCAACATATTCAACTTGATTGGTATTCTCCAGTATGTGAGCTTACCAGTATTACTAAACATCTCCGGACTTTAGGTCTCTATCGAGACGAACATGAAGATTTCAAAGAAGAAATGCAACGCTTGAGAGAATTACGTGGTAAATTTGCTAAACCACGTATATTTAAAAAATCGCCACCGAAGGAATGATAGGAAGTTTCCGTGCAATTGTTTTATTTAGTAATCGATAAAAATTGTAAAAATATATTGGCTTCTTTTAAATATTAATAACAAGTCAATAGCCGCGCTCATTGATTTGTTTGGTGAAATTGGCATCGTCTGGATTAGGCGTGTCAATTCTGAGCAATATTTAAACCAAAGATAAATAATATAGATTAATAATATAGTCTGAGCTATCTAAAATTCACTTGATAAGGACCGTGTCTTATTGGTGCGCATATTGGTTAATTTAAGTTGAAAGCTAAGTTAGGCCGAAGTCAATAATAAATTCCACTGTGATCCTATTGCAGGAGACGTTTACTTTTATGTAAATATGCTTATTTAGGTATCATAATTGAGGTTTAAAAAATTAATACAATCATTCCAAAAATATTATGCAGATAGCAGATCTTAGGCAACATTTACATACACTAGTAGTCAAGGGCCAGTTTGGTCGAAGAATGAGCACATCACAAGGAAGTTCCCACAGAACTTATAGTGAATTCAACAGAAATCGAGCAGAAAAGGAAACTAAGCTCTTGTCAAATCAAATATATTGCAAAACATCACATTTAAAATCTAATAAAAGGCGATCTCCCATTGGATAACCTATCTTATTGAATTTTAATAAAAAAATTCTAATCAAATAAGATTGTAATTAACAATATAAAGTCTTCTGTGTTGGGTTTTATTTTGATGTTTAAAGCAAAGAACACGAGTAGTCAGTCAGTACAGACTTTAACAATAATAATCCTACATAACTGAAATATTACATTTTTATATGTATTCACAAATTGATTAAAACGATTTATCGAAGACACAAACTGGACGCAAATTACTACAATCACAGAAAAAAAATTCGAAATTAGTTTTGAACGAAAACATTTTAGAAGAGCTATAAATTTTTCAATTTAATCGGTGCAAATGTTGTTAACATTCATCGAACAATTAAATTTAAATAGAAATCTATATTTAAAACATGTAGATAAAAACACAATATAAATCTGTGAGTTATATAGAGACATTTAAATTATGTATTAACATTTTAAAAAAATTGGTTAATCCGTTCAAAATCTGAATAAACGGATGAATATGAGGCTATGCAATACAACAGAAGATCTGATTGTATATGCCTCAAACCGACTTTCAGAAAATCCATCACACCGACTAATTTTTTCCTGAAGTGAGGAACTGTAAGCTTGACTCTTTTTTGCCGCAATGATTAAATACATCTTTCTAGGCACATCAAATTATGACCCTGCTTACCATTTATATTCGAGGAGTTTGGATTCAGTAATAAGAAAGTTAAATGAACGTAAGGAGTTATGATATGGTGAATGGGTTTAATTACGCCTAAAGTGTTGCCGTCTTTTATGCAATAAACCGACAATGGGGACTAATAGAGTTAAATTAGGGGGCAAAGAGATTGCGCATCAGTCATATTGAGACTGAGGCAGTAACAATTTATTTTACATTGTTCCACAGACTTGAATAGAGATTTGTAACAATTAATCTTTTCCTTAAAAAATAGTAAAATCGCATTGACTAACAACAACGTCAAGTGACAATGGGTAAGGAGAAACACGAGTCTTGCATTTGGTCATTATTTAGGGATTGATGATATGGATGTTGACCAAATATTGCACTAAGTTGACCGGGAATATTGAAATAATGTTTTAATACATCGTTTAAGTATACCAAAAATTTTATTATGATATTGAAAACCATTTTTATTATTTATATTAAACAACTTTTTTTATTTGTGAGTTTTTGGAATATGTTTTTATTGTTTTCAATTTAAATTACTTTTATGATTTGCATATTTTGATAATATGTCAATGTCTTCAATAATAATAATAATAAAGGTAATTAAATAAAGATTTAAACATTTATTAAATAAGGGGAAAATTTTTATGCAGATATAAACAAATCGTAGTCATGCAGCTATTTTCATAATTTTCTTATATTTTTGAATATTTTCCATTGATTTCCTGGATTTTATTGCACTTTCAATGAGAACTTCCTAGCCTCCCTTTTCTTCTACCCATGGGTAACTTTTGATTATATTATCTGAATAATAATAATAATGTTAAGAATACCTAAATACCAAAAAAGCAAAGAGAAAATAGTTAGAGAGAATAAAAATAAATATCGAAAGAACAAAATATTACTAAAGAAATAAATTATAATCAATAAAAGCAATAAATAAAAACAAAAAAGGAATAAAATACCAAATTACAAACTAAACGACCATCAGGATCCGACAAAAAGCAGGAGAAAAAATGTGAAAATTAAATTATTTAATAAATTATCAAAAGAAAAAGACAAATAACTTAGGAAAAGAATTTAAAAAGAACAAAAATAAGAAAAAAACACTACTTCACACAATAGCTGGGTCCTGATTCGACGAAAATTACTATATAAGGAAAACATTCGGTTGATTCCTTCAATTCTAACAAACTCTATACAGGAACCAATTCAGCATCACTCCGATTAATCTAGTACTTGATTCGTATATTATATCACAGTAGTTTTCAGAATTTTATCGACCAGAAAGGAAAAGAAAAATGTAAATTTTCGTTCATTATTTATGTACAAATAGTATGATTATTTATTTGGATTAAAATATTATGATAGTCATAAAATGTTCCTCTTTTCTCTTCACGATGCGAATATTTTTTATGTTGAGATTCAGCGATGACACTGTTCTATGATTGTGAATGCGAAAAGCCGTACTGGAATGACTGAGAAGAATAATGAGAGTACAGAAGGACCACTTGATTTCACCAATGAAGAACAGGGGAGAGAAAATCGAAAAATAACTGGCAATATTTTTCCAATTGCAAACTGATTCACTAATCAAATACAATTCAAATTCTCCATGTTTGAATTCTGTTTTGAAAACATTTGACTAAATTATATTACTTTCAACTGTAAGTAGCAAGCATATAATAAATTATTATTTATATGTTAAATTGCTGACTGGACAGACAAAAAACCGACTAAGGGTACCCTAAGGGTGGTCACCTGGGGTTGAAACATATCATATGATCTGTCCCGAGTCAAATGAAGGCCACATGTAAATTTTCAGCACCCTAGGTCCAACAATGGAGAATTCTATAGAAAACAAACAAACAAACTTTCATCTTTATATATTAGATTAGAGGACGAAAGTCTCTACAGTGACAATCAACGTTCCCGGACCATATAAGATTCTCCATAAGCAGCAGGTATCATTATTCCAAGCAAGACAACGACATCGACGAAAACGCTCAGACCCCCTCAATCATGCATCCACACTCTCCGGACTCCCTTCACTCATTTCTACACATGAAGATTTACATCACTGCTCTATTTCTGATTTCATGAACTCATCATACTATTCATTTGCGATCGTACTTCTCATTTAGATCAATGTTTCTTAACGTGGGCCCCAGGGCCCACATGTGGACTTGAGTAAAGATATTGTGGGCCTGGAGAATGAATTGGGCCCGTAGTTTGTCCGAAAAATTTAATTTTTGAAATATTATTAAATTTTGGAGTATGGAAAGAAGAACTGTCGAAAATTCCATCTTCTATCGATTAACCTAAATGTTGTTAAATATTAATAAATTTTTAATATATAACAATTACTATTAAATTTTTAATTTATACGTCAAGTTTAAAAATCATTTTATTTTGTCAAACTTGTCTGTTTTTCAAATTTGACGTATAAATTAAAAAATTATTTCTTTTATCATTTGCTGTAGTTTTTTTATTTTATATTATATTTAATTTCTTTCTAATGTTTCAGTGATGTCATTTGTAAAAGAAAAGAAGAGGAAGATAACGAGAAGCTACCAAAATGATTTTTTGATTTTTGGTTTCCAACCTTCAAGCACCAGTTCTGATAAACCAGAATTTGTTGAATGTAGTCTAATTATGACAAATGAGTCAATGAAAAAATCTAAACTATTGTCACATCAGAAATTAAAAATTCCTGGATCAGTTGGAAGAGAACGTAATTATTTTGTCAAAAAAGCACAAAAACGAATAAAGAAAAATGAAGAAAGCAAGTGAACGGAAAAACAAAGCCATCAGAGCAAGTTATGTTGTGAGTGAATTGATGGACAAATCGGGAAAACCTCACATTATTGGTGAACGACTTGTAAAACCAGCCTTAATAGCTTGCGCCAAAGAGATGTTAGGGAAAGATGCGGCAAATATTTTCAACAAGATTTCAGTTTTGCACTTTGAGCTAGCGCCATGACTGGTAAACACAATGAAGTCATCTCGAAATTGAAAGAATTAGCACCACATAATTTAGCTATACATTGTATCTTACATCGAGAACACCTCGCTACAAAATCTTTGAACTGTGAGTTGGAAGATGCATTGAACGTGTCCATCAATACCATTAATTTTGTCAAAGGAAATGTTTTGTATGACCGATTATTTCAGCAACTATCAAAGCGATCATCAAAGGTTTATTTTGCATATAGTTATCAAAGGGAATGTGTCTTCTTCGTCTGATTGAACTGTGGGACATGGTTTTGAATTTTCTTTGTGAAATGAAATCAAAAGACTGTAGCAAAAAGTAAAAAGATAAGGTAACATTAATTCATTCAAAACTTTCTGTCAATGAAACAAAGATTAAAATTCTTTACCTTGCTGATTTGTTTTCCCATATAAATCAATTGTAAAAGTCATTGCAGGGAAAGAACACAAATTTAGCTGAAATTTCTGAGGAAGTTAGATCTTTTATAAAAAAATTGGTTCTATAAAATTTACAATTGCAAAAGAATGTGTTCGCATTTTTTCCAAATTTAGGCAAAACTACATTTCATGCTGAATCAATTCATTGTTTCACCAACCATTTGTCAAGTCTGAGAGAAGACTTGGCAAGACGTTTTACTGATGTAATTGAACTAACACCACCCAAATGGATTATGGATTTGAATGATTTTGATGAATTCATTGAGACAGATCTGAACCCTTTTATTGCTGCAGAAATCATTGATTTTAAGGATAACCATATGCATATGGAAAAATTAAATAAAGAAGGTTTAACTGCTTGGTTACAAGTGAATTCCACACACCCGTGTTGCCTTTCTTGCATGAATCTCCAACTACATGGTTGGTTGAAGCCGGATTTTCTGCCGTTTCTGATGTACTATCAAAATGAAGACATTTGTTAAACATTGAGCTTCGTTGAGATCTACGCCTTAGACTAAACCAATAACTTAAGATTGAACTGAACACTTTGGTTTGGCACCACAAAGATCAAGGAAGTCATTGAACGTTAAATAAAATTACATTTCTTAAAAATCGTGTCTTTTAATGTGAAAATGAGCCTGGGATTTTTGTGAAAAAAATGTGGAACTGAAAGTCAAAAAGGTTGATAAACACTGATCGAGATCATTTAATAACTCCCCCCGATAAGTCTACTCGTGCATCACTCCATTCTAAAACTATCCTATCACCATCTATGAAACGTCAGCAACGATAAACTCGTTTGAGGCCCTCCAATCGATGTTCAATCAACTGAGTGATTGAAACTACAATGTTGAACCGTCTGATGAAAAGACATGTATTCTCTTCACACCTCTAGCGAAACTAGTGTCTCAACGGCACTATACTCATAAAACTAATAAAAAGGATCTACTAAAACATTCGTATTAAAGAATTATGGGGAAAAAGAACGAGACTTTTTAAGCAAAATCTTTTAATCGTTTAAATTTAAAATAAACATCAAATATATAGCAAACATTATGCATAAATTTACTATAGATTGAAAATCGTCTCAAAGAATGCTCCTGATGGTTGAGTGAAAACTAGTGATTTGTTGAATTGATAATTGTCAGTAATTGTTATGGATCTAAATGATTTGGGAAAATAGCAGTAAAGTGTCCACTGAGAGGGACCTATATATAGTATTTTGGGTGAATTTTTAACCAGTCAAGATCGAGTAAGAGAGTATATCAGGATTTTCAATTTTAATTATTTTTTTGGCTTAATTTATTTTTTGTTTAAATTATTCAATTTTTATTTAAATTAATTAATTTTTCTCTAAATTGATTGTTTTTTACTCATCGCTTTGTATGCCGTCCTCTTTGGGTATTTTCTGCATTTTTATGTCTTTTATTATGCATTGATAGATGAAAGAGAAGGGCTAGATGAATGGAAAATCAAATGAATTGAGTGTCAGTATATAACGATTCACTGAGGACGAAATGAAAAATTTGCATAATTAAAATGAGACTGAGACAAGTTGAATATCCATATGAAAATGCTTATAGAGTCGAAACGATGACTGAAGCACAGCGACAGTTTGCGAACGCAGATAGACGGTAAAATTATTATCGACAAGTCCAGGGATAGTTGTCAATTAGGAGAATATTTTTCGATAGTTGAATAACCAAAAACTTTCTAATCATTTGTATGATATTTTATATATTTTTATAAATCATATTAACGAGACCAGATTGTGAGGATGTTTGTGCATCGTTGGCACTCGTGCTGATGGCCGGTAGATGTCTTTGTAGTTTGGCACGTTGGAATCGTGACCATGTGAGTAAAATGACAAAGTGAGAAGGAAGTTTCGTTTTCCGAGATAACAACGATTCTAATTACTATGATTCTTCAAGTCAACAATGATGTCGAGATCGATCGACAGTCGAATTAGATTTCTCACGACCATATGGTCCTTTTTGTTCTCTCTTATACAGATGTCCTGAAATCCACTTTCCACGCAAAATTGATTTTCTTTAGCCATCCAGTAGAAATCGATGAGAACCGCATTTTCCTTGATTTAATATATCTAATAGAAGAATAGAAAAGCAGTAAATTTCATAAAACATAGTTCCATTCAGGAATTGCACTTTAGAGATAGTTAGCATGAGATTTCAACTAGGTTTTCAGAAGTTGGGCCGATTAATCGACCACCCGGAGGTTAAAATTTTCACCAAAATCTCAATCACATGACAAAATGTCAATCAAAGTGGCTCTGAATAAACAATAACATTCAAATCGTCCGTTGTTTAGTTAATTTCCTTTTCGACCACACTGTAGTTCGTTCAATGTCAGGTTTTCCTCGTAATAATTTTACGAATTTTCTCACCATTAAATCAATTGTCCAGTAGTCTTCATCGCACATTGAAACTAATCGAATTTAATAAATCTAAACAGGATATGGAAACTGAGACTGAAAATATAAACAATTCCATTAGCATTGAGAGCCAACTAATGTCAACCTCAGTAAAATCCACACAAAGTAGAATCATTCTGGTAGATAAATAAAAATTAATGTTACTTTGAATCCATCACCTAAACAATTATTTAGTCTATTCGATTTGTTGATAAACATATATTTGATTCGTCTCTAATACTAATTAAGCCAATTCTCGAATCGAATCACTTTTCTAATTAATACTTGAATTAAATTTAAATATTCATTTAAATAAGAAGGAAGGTTTTCCCGGACTACCCGTTCATTTAATTTATCCCTAATATTATTTAAAATAACTTTTAAATTTAATCATCATTCAAATTAAACCTCTGGATTAATTAACCTTTTCTTTAATAATAACGAGAAGTTCACCTATATTCGTCGATCAAATTTCGTCCCCATGCTCGGAAAGTTTTCCAAGATATACACAGAGATGATAGTAGGGTAAGAGGTGGAGATCAGCTGAAATCCGACCATCGTGTAAAATTTAAATGCTAGAAGTAGGGTTAAGTTCGATTTGTATATGCTTATGACTTATCGACCAGATGTCTGATCACTTATATATCCATTTGATATTCGCGTTCACCTTATAAATATCTTTCTAAATTTTTAATAAATGTCCGAATCAAATCTTACCAAGCCTGGCCCAAAGCCGTGTTTTTCGTGCGCAGATAAAAATGCGACAATCCGGCAACTGAAAGACAATCTTGGGGCTCTGAAGAAGCGCATCGATGCACTCGAAGGTGCATGGTTCTCCCCATCACTCATGAAGAAGGCCAATAGAAAAATCTTGTGTTTAGAGCACTGTCGAGACAGTTTGCTAGAGGAGAGTCGGTGTCAGCGACTCACTATCAAGGCCCAGTCGGAGACCCTCCACAGCATTTGTTCGGAGGCGGAGTTAAAAAGTCGAATCACTGAGTTTCCGGTCATCAGTAAGTTAAACGTCTTTTCGGTCCATCATCGTGCCGACGAAACTCGAGTCCTTTCTACGGCGATCTGCCTTAATCACTGACCCGAAATGTCCCCTTCACTTATCTCCGATGCCATTTTTATGGAAACCAGTGTGTTCCTGGCTCAACCACCCAGCGTAACCACATCACTAACAGTTCCGATAACCACCGTCACCGTTCCTAATCAGCCAACTTCTCGGAAGCGCAATCTCCTCACTCGTGCTGAGCGCTCAAAGAAACGACGAGATGAAATAGCTGTCGTGGAAGCAATGTTGTTTGCTGTCCCTAGTACGGTGAAAAAGGAATCTACATCTAACCAAGCACTGCCCAGTACTCCTCATTATAGGGTTGTACTCTCCTATAATACTCCACCGATCAGAGACCCACAGTAGGAAATAGATATCGCTGCTCTCTTGAAGGAAGGTGCGGAACTATTATAACTTCCCAGGTCGTCTATCGTTGGTAACTGTAATTGATCCGGACAAAATGTATCCTTTTGATCTACTACTAATATCGTAAATTTTGTCGTATGACTTGTTGGATGTGTTAAGACCATGTAGTATCTCACGTACTGTGAATTTAATACAATTTTGATGTCGTATGTTTTTGTCTGTCTTATCGGTGTCAAGAAATTGAAAAATGTTTCGGTCTGGTGGTCGTGTAATAGAGAAAGAAAGTGATTAAGGATGACCTCAATTGGACCAGAGGTTTGTCAGTATCTCGATATGAGAAAATAAGTAAGATGTAAGTTCTTCTATCGGTATTCTAGGACCCGAAAAGTGAATATCATGAGGAGTAGTTCTAACGCAGCGGCTTACATGCTCATGAATTCCAACCCGTGGGTACATCTCCAACATGATCTATGGTGGGTTACAGGTATTGTAAATCTTTACCTCCTCGTGCTGTTTCCAGCGTAACCCAAAATACAATTTATAGCTGACCACTTGATACCCGTTGAGCAATCAACGTTGGTACTGTATCAAGGGTTTGGGCACTAGCAAAAAGTGAGCATGCTTAGCATACTATAATTGTCTAGCACCCACTGGGGTTCACGGACTGCCGATAGAAGGCCTATGTCCGATTTCTTTCGTCCCCTTGAATATATATATCTGCATACACTCACTGTCCTATACCCATCCATATGCACACATATACACACACATACCTATCTACATATATATTCATATATGCCAATTGTGTGGGAAACTCAAAATGTACCGATAAGGAAACACTCATAACAATTTTATTTGGACAAATCAAACAACTTATAGAGTCCTGGTTGGTTCGGTTGAGGTAGTCTCTGCTCCAATAGGATGGAGAGTCAATTGAGCCTGACTGGCCTGCCTTATCCTTGCTCGTGCTGCTTTTCCCGGCCGGATCTTCCTTTTCGAGGGCTTCGGCACGCTTTCCTTCCGTTGGTGAACCAGTTCGCTCATAGGTCGGATCTTAGAAATGACCTCCCGATCAAGGTCTTGTTGATGTATCTTGACCTCCAACTCCCTCACCTTCATGCGGAGGGCCCGCAACTCAACTTGATCTTGGGCGCTCTGGAGTTGCAATTGGGTGATGAGTTTCATTCGCTTCTTCATCTCTGTGGGCGGGAACCAAGTGCTCTCGAAATTTCGGCAATGGGCCTTAAGTCGCGTTAACTTAGCCCGGTATTCCTCGGCTTGTTGTTGCGCCTTCTCTCTGTCTGCCCTCATTTCTTCCAGGAGTTGTAACACTAAAATAAACAACATTAGAGATTGTTACCTCGGCGTGGGGAAGTGTACGTTATTATTACTGAATGAACGTCGCCCCTACGTCACCGCTCCCCACTGCGTACTCCTAGACTTGCCTCTATGGATTTCACCAAAGTTTATAGTGTAGTCGTGATAGTCAACACTGCGCAAATTAGAGTTGGTAGTCACAATGGTCCCCCCGTTGAAATAATTTATTGAAAATCAGAAGCGATATACACAATAAAATTAATATTAATAATTAACACATAAATAAACAATCAAACAAAGAAGAAATTATCATTAATAACAATACTAATTAATAAAGGTGGTCAGGACAAAATAATATCAATAATGAAATTAGCCGAGATGACCAGATCACAACAGAGTAGTTAGATGGGCACATACTGCCAAGGCGTGCAAGGTACTAGAAAACATCCATCACATCACAGTATTTGCACTGGTCTTAGCGACAAAATCATTTTGGGTATATAACGTTTAATTATAAGTCTCGATCCTTGCCCGCCCCACTCTCCTGGGTAGAACTGGTGCCTTTTCGGGGACGTCCTCGCCTGTTCTGCCGATTCGGCCCACGGTGGGGGCCTCTTGGATGTCTCAACCCACGTTGGAGGATCGCAGTTCGCTTTGGGTGACATTGAGCCCGGGCATACCCATCACAGTCTTCCAACTCGCCGGCCAGGATTGCTTCCTCGAGTCGGTGTAACCGGTCCACTGCTCTCTTCGCATCGTCGAAGGCGTCGATCAGAGCCAAATACGTGTTGTTGAGGTACGGCTCTATCTTTGGGGTCACTGGGACCACATTCTGGTAGGTCCAGTCGTGGATTTTATACCAAATCCACCTGGACCTCAAGCGAGTGATCTCTTCCTCCCGATCCAATTCATTGACCTCATTCACTTCCTCATGCGCTGGTTCGTGGCTCGAAACGGACGATGAGGGCCCGACCTGCGTGTTCGTTGATTCAGGACAAGACATGTCTATAAACATCAAAAAAAATTTCAAACGTACGATAATTCTAAAATATCCAAACGCCACAGTACCATTCCTTTCAAGCATAATACTCCACCTATTCAACAAACCATGATTTTACAAGTGAAGCAATTTATTTACAATTTAATTTTCATATTTAATTTATCATATCCTATTTAATAAACTGGGTCGGAATTCGCTAAATTAAACTGAATTGATAAATTCAGGTTTAACTTAATTCGAAGTGGACGAAAGAATAAAACTGGAAAAATTCAGATTTTCATAAATTCCCCCAAAAATCACCATCAAGTGATCTTTGTTTTACTTATCCAAATATTTAATTTGTTATTTTTAATATTTAACATTAATTTCCTTTGTAACAAAAATTTTGTTCAGCCGTATTATTCGACGTAACCACGCCACTAAAATCCACTGCGAGGAGGGACATTGCCACGTACCGAGCATTATTTTCGGTCCCTAGCAATTCCCAACCGCAGGGGCTATAAGTGGTTCTAACATCATCTCAACGTGGCAGGTAATTAAAATTTTGTTGAATTTCCCCTTTGTTTGATTTTAGGAACTCAATCTTCCCGACCCCCAGTTTGATCGTGAGGCATATTTGGATAAACTCTCGAGATCGTCGTACTGATAGTCTAAAATATGCCGATTTGCCCAAATTTGAGTCATCTCAGTTTTCGTGTTGGTATTTATATGTGTGGTGGGAAAACGGGATGAAACAATTTCAACCTGAAGGGGTTTTGGCGAGGCCCGCCGTTCCTTTACCTCCCTACATTCAACGGTAAGGCTTCACAGTGACTAAGATGATTTGATTTTAATAACTTTATATGATTTTTATTAAATACAATCTTTGTTCTTGTTAAACTTAGTTAAAGAGACTGTTTTATTGTTAAGTAATTTATTAAGTAATTTTATTATTAGAGAAATTTTTTCTTTCTTGCTGAATTTAAGTAGTCAACGATTATGATCGTAATACGTATTGTTACTTATTGTTCCTTGTCTATGATTATAAGGGACATGTCTCCTACCCTAAGTAGTTGATCCTGGGAAGGGATCCTTGGTGCTTTCTGACCTTCATGGAATCTACCTCTGGGATAGCCGGAGTTACTTTTGCTAAGGTGTCGTTGATTTTATTCGGAGCTCGGGTTCCTGCTGTCCCGGTCGATGGTGATTGGTTCGTTTATGAGAATGTATGTCTTATCCATTTGGTTAGCCCGGGTAGATTTGGTGAGGGTACCCTTTACTTTACATAGTTATTTCCATAAATAGAATCGGTCCCATTGGTTGTATCTTTATGTAAGGAAGAGAAAATCAATGGTATCGGTTCGAATTTTCTATTAATAGTAACACTCTATTGATGATGAGGTTACTAATAATAATAATGATAATAATAATAATAATAATAATAATAATAATAATAATCATGATAAACTAATAGTAGCAAGGATAATACTAGTCATAATGGTAACAATATTAATAACGATAATAATGAATATAGTAATAGTAACGAAATAGTAGTAATGATAGTATCATTTGATGTTTTACCAACTAGATATATACTAAAATTAGTGATTTGAGGCCTTCGTGCGCTAAGTAACGTGGGCATAATTCGAAAGGAGATTAGTTATGAATATTTGTGAGTTATCATTTCCCATTTTTCCCAACCAAATGTATATTAAATTTAGAAACCTGAGACATTCATGCGATAGGTAACGAGGAATATTATTAAATATATACTGAAGTAAGCTCATTTAAACCATCTATACAACCTAAAATGAAGGTGTGATTAAAGGGGGGAATAATTTATGAATATTTATAAATTTTAGTTTACTATTCTATAGACTCAATACATATGAAACTAGGTTAATTGAAGATCTTGATACAATAAATAATGAAGGTATGATTCAGGGGGGTTAGCTATGAATATTGACAAATTATCAATTTAATATTTTGCAGACTAAGCATATTGTAAAAAGGGGTAATTTAAGATATTGATACAATGGGTGGTGACGGTATGACTCAGGGGTGCTTATGAATATTTATAAATTATTAATTTTATATTTTACAAGTGGTATATATAGCAAAATAATTTCAATTCTAAACATTTAAGTAATGGATAGTAAATACCTACCTCAGGGGGTTGATTTTAAAAATTTATCAATCATCATTTTTTATTTTATAGGCTAGATATATATATATCAAACTAAATTAGGAGATTTATGCATAAAAATTTTATCAACTATCGTTTGACATTATAAATTAAATTTAGGTATCAAAATAAAATAGGTATTGGATCATAATTATGTAATTCAGAGGATCATTTATGACACCAACCAGTTATGCCTATTCCAGTTGGGTTATAACCAGGAACTGGGGTTTCGATGACTTCGCGATGCTGGTAAGAAAGGTTACCTTTTCTTTAAGAGTATTATGCTGATATAGGCTATTACATACTGAGGGTAATGACACAATCTTCACTAAGACAACCCGAAAATGAAATGGTGATGATATAATAATAATCCCGGGAGTGGTAGTACGCAAAATAGAATTTTTAAAGGTTTCATATAAATCAGCTTCCAATACCCGCGGTAAGCATAAAGACATATGAGTAATACATTATTGCACGTGATTGGATTATCCCTAAAATCGAATGTGATAAAAAAAAAATATCAATGAAGGTTAATGTCAATAATTAATACTGGGCATATTGGATAATATTTTGTGCAATTAGGTTTAAAATCGGACATAATTAAGAATAGTACCAATGGTTAATATCGGGCATATTGAATAATATTTGGTGCAATTAGGTTTAAAATCAAACATAATTAAGAACAGATTTATTATTGAACTTATGGAATAATATTTGATACAATTAGGTTTAAAATCAAACATAATTAAGAACAGTATCGATAGTTAATAGTGAGCATATGGGATACAATTAGTTTTAAAATCAAACATAATTAAGAACAGTGTCAATAGTTAATATTGAACATAATGAATAATATTTGGTGCAATTTAAAATCGAACCTAATTAAAAAATGATATCAATAGTTAATAGTGATCATATGGAATACAATTAGTTTTAAAATCAAACATAATTAAGAACAGTATCAATAGTTAATATTGAACATAATGAATAATATTTGGTGCAATTTAAAATCGAACCTAATTAAAAATGGTATCAATAGTTAATAGTGATCATATGGAATAATATTCGATGCAATTAGCCGACTGCTTGATTTGTGACAATTTAAGTCTGGGATCCTTCCCGTTTAGATGATCCTAGTGATGTATCTCTTATGTACAGTTAAGTGTTTATTTTTAGTATGTAGGTTAATGAAAAAGTCGATTTAATTAAAATTTTCCTACTTTCCCGACCCAACTGGATACGGTATGGTAGGCCTTATTGTAGTATGTTCCCCGCAATTACTTGCCCGCATTTTAGTTCGTCCGCATAGTCCCTGCGACTATGCCAACTACCTGGAAGGATTTACCGCCCTACTCCTGGTTAGAAACCATTTGTTCGTGGCGACCTTCCGGTTAAAAAATTGAATTTTAGTGCATGTGGGGTCGAGGACCCGTATCGTGCATGTCAAATAATTATTGGAGACAAGGCTGATCAGCGTAGCGAACTCGTAGACGACGCTGATCACTCTTGTTAAAAATAATTAGATCATAATAAAAGGTGACAAAAATAAAAACCATTATAATATATCATGAAACGAATAATTATACAATAAATAAACCATCCTTACTTTCAATATAGTTCGAAGGTTTCGACCAGAAAATTTTTGGCATACAAAAATATCTGAATTGTGACGAAAATGCGTCGGTATATATACCTATTTTGTACACGTGTATGTATTGATGCATTAAAACAAACTCGAATTCTTTTTATTCCAGAAGTTTCTATTTTGTAATTTTGATATTTTTAATGGAAATTTTAGTGCTATAATTTTTGTTTTTATTTTTAAATTTTTATTTTCTAATTATTTTTCATTAATTTTACGTCCATGATGGATTTGGAACGGTTCCAGAACATTCTATTTTACTTTTAACTTAATTTTTATTTTTAACTGATATTTTACGAATTTCTTTTTAAGAAATTTTATTTTTAATACTAATTTATTTATTTTTCTAAATTTTATTGTTTAAGGTAGTTTTTATGATGGTCATCGCCATTTTTATAGAATGTTCTGGGTTTTTCTGGAATTTTTTGCTATTTTTACCATCTTTTAAGTTACTCGAGTTTGCTTTTTGTAATTCTATGTTTATTTGGCTATTTTTGGGTTAAATTTTATATAACTTCTTGCTTCTGTATGAATTTTATTTAATTTCTGTGTTTTAGGTTTTTGTTGTTTTTCCTTTAATTACTATTGTTTATTTGGTGTGGTTTTTTAATATTTAACTATACTTTTTGCTTTTTGTATGCTGTGTACCTACACATTTCGGTCACAATTAGAACTTTGGGTCTAGAAGTCAGTTCTAGCCCAACATAAAACACTCGGGGGCCCATAAAATTGCGACCCGCAATTTAAGTCAGAAGATGAATAATATTATTTTCAGAATACTTGCACTATATTACAAGTGCCTACATGCAAATTGGGTCCACGAGCTACAGGGTCGTGACCTCAATACCCACATACATAAAAATGCTACTATTACACTACATTTTACAGATGGGTTGAAAGATGAAGAAAAAGAACGACCGAGGTCGGTCCACATAAAAATAAAATTATCATGCTCAAGAATCAGTGTCATTAATCGTAGTCTCAGTCGTTGAAATCAATTGTTCGATCAGGATGATTTATCGTTTATGATGTCGTGAAATGATTTTACTGTCAAGATGTCACACTAATAGAATTCTGTTGTTCGGGATCTCGTCTCGATGACGGCTCTGGTTTCGATGTTTGGGGAAGATTTGAAGTATCTTGGTTGGTTCGTTGTTTGGACCAGCTGTTCTTTCATTGGGATACGAATACTTCTTGATTGTTCTTTCAGTTTGAGGGTTTTGTTTCTTTCTTTGCTGGAATTGGGTTTGAGTGCAATCAGGCTCAGTACGGTGATGTTTATCATTAGGCTCGCCGCTAATAGGATCAATATAGTGAGAGATTCAGACTCTCTCGGTTCTATTACTCTGGGTTTGTTTATCATTTCTCTCAATTGGGTTGTATCTGTAATTTCTGATTTTTCGGGTTTGTTGACTTTGTTTTCTTCCGAGGTGACAGCTTTCTTTATTTTCTCTAGGGTTTTAATCATCTTCTCGGAGTTCATTGGGTTTTTGTTTATGGTAGTTAGGATTTCTCTTGTCATTTCTTTCAAGGTTTTCGTTACCTCATTTTTAATGCTGGGTTCCTCTTTGATGGTGGAAATTATTTTTCCTCTCATTTCCTCTAAAGATTTCACTACTATTTCGCAATTGCTTGAACGTCCATTGGCGGCAGTTGTTACCTGTTGTTTTATTTCCTCTAATATTATTACCATCATTCTCATTGCGGATGGATCTGTTTGGGGTTCTTTCTTCGATTTCTGACTTTGACATTGTTTGGCTAAGGTTGTTATCTGGGTTCTGATAGCTTTCATTTCTTGTTCTAAGATTGTTTTTATTATCTGAGCCCTTTGCACTTCCGTCAAACTTTCAGTTGTTGGTGGACATTGCGAACATTGCAACTTGATTTGTTCGCATTCCTCATTGGGTTTTTCGCAGATTGATTTAAAGCTACCACATGTGCTATCTTCTCTTCGGTATGGGTATTCTTTCTGGCATTTAATCATTGATTCTTCAGCTTGTAGGATTCTTGGCATTGTCATTATAATTATCACCACGGTTAGGCTTCTCATCTTTACATATACATATACGTTAATAATAGTTACTTGGCTTTATTTACAATTTATTTACAAGGTTATTTTTGTCTCATTTATTGGGAGCCACCGACCTCATCCCTTAATTTTACGGGAGGTTCAGGTGCTCGTCTTTTACTCAACTCGTTCATTCTTATTACTTCGAGTTGCGTTGCCACCAACTGTCTCTTTAATTCTGGTATTTCTTGCAATTGCTTCTCTTTACTTTTCCATTTTCTCTGCTTGATGGTTATTGCCGTCTGCAATGCTCGCATGCTTCGTCGTTTTTGATTTAAGATTCTCCGGTAATTTTCTTTCAACTTCCATTGCTTTTCTGTTTCCTCTCTTTGTTCCTTGATCTCCTCCTTGAGTCTTGCGTTTCTCTTGTCGACCTTTTTACTTTCTCGTATTCTCGTTTTTGCATAAGCGTATTGTGCTTCCAATTGTTCGATATAAACTTGGTCGATATTCACAATCTTTTTCAATTTCCTTGTTTCTGATTTCCAATAATCTTCGATTACTGCCTGAGCTCTCAATTCCACTATCTCGTGTCTCAGGTTTTTATTTTCCGTCTCTTTTCGTTTCGATTCATTTGTTTCCCTCAAAATTTCTTGCTTGACAGTGTTTATTAATCGTCTTGATTGAACAACTTGCTGTCTCAATCTCGTAATTTCTACATTTAGGTTTGCGATTTTCGTTTTGAATAAATTCTTGCTAATTCTCCATTTATTATAATATTTCATCGGTCCTTGTTTGATCGGTATCGTATTCTGGCTTTGTTCAGGTTGGTCATCTGACCTTCTCTCGTTACTCGTTGATTCTCTTTCTTTTAAATAATTCATATCTACAAAAATATACATGTCATATTTCCTTTCGTCTTCTTTTTATTCTGAGTTTTTTGGTTTAGTAATTTTTATTTGGTTTTGGTTTTATGATTTTTTTTTTTTTTTTTTTTTTTTTTTTTTTTTTTTTTTTTTTTTTTTTTTAATCATTCTTATTTACAGGTAACCTCTCTCTTCGACTAAATCCATGATACGTTATTTTGTTCGTTATTTTCTTCGAAGCCTTCATCTGTTGTGACTTCGGCAGGCTGTGGCACTTGCAACGGGAACGGGTAGAGTGGCATTAATAATATTGGTGGTTGTCTCCTTAACCGATCTACTTCTTCCCGCAATTCCGTTGAGATATTTATTTCTTCATCCAACAGAAACGTTAATCTACTTTCGTTTTCTATCATCTCATCCAATTCCTCTTCCAATCGTTGGGTTTTTTCAAGCATTTTCAACTTCTCGATTTCTGCTCTCAGGTTCGCTTCATTTTCTTCGAAGCATTGTTTTATTATCTCGGTTTCCTGTTTGGCTTGTTGGATTGCCTTATCGCACTCCTTTCTACATTTCGCATTAAGCTCAATCTGATGCTTCCAATTCACATCTCTTTGGGTGTACATACCTTTATATCCGTTCATCTCTTGATTGGCTTCCTCCACTTCGGTTTGTAATTGTCGGATCTGTCGATCTTGGTCTGTCAATTGTTGTTCCCATCTCTTTTCCTGGTATTCATACCTTCTTATTTCTCGAGTCTGTTTCTTTATGATTCTCTGTCTACCGTCGCTGATCCGCGTCTTGATTCTATGTTCTCTACTCCATCGGCTGATCTCATCTTTTTGGTTTTCTATCGTTTCCCACATTTTAAACTCGTCTCTTTCCATCAGTTTCATTGGTAACTGTCTTAACTCCTCTTTGGTCTCTTCCCAATTCTTTTTCCATTTTCGGGCTTGATGCTTGAGACACTTTTCGGTTTCTTCAAATTTCTGCTGTCGTTTTCTCCACTCTACTTCTTCTTCTTCTCGCTGTGTAGCCCTTGTTTCGTAAAATTCTTGGTCTGCTTTTCGTAACCGCAGTTGTTCTTTGCTACTGATTTTCCAATAAAGCACTTGAGTTTGGCTTCCTAGATATTTATACTTCCATTTCTGGGCTTGTATTTTTATTTGTGTGTTAATTCGCTCTAATATATTATCTTTAACGATTGGTTCTTTATGTGGTGTTCTCCTCCCTTGTCCCCTGACTTCGTTTAGGGTCCTTTTGCATCTTTCCCATTTTTCTTTCATCATTGCGCATTGGTTCTTTGCTTCTTCTAGTTCGGCCTTGTAATTTCGTATTTGATGTTCGTGACTATCATTCTGCCTCGTTTGGAGGGTTTCATATTTTCGTTTCCATTGTTGCGCTTGCAGTTTTATTCGTTCCGTTTTACGCTGTTCTTCCTCGTATTGCTCCTTTGCTTCTCTAATTTGTGTCTTCTGCATTATTATCTCTCCGCATAACCCAACTATCTCCATAATCCGCTGAGTTCGTAAGTTCGAGAGCTCTTCCTCCAATTCTTGGTATGTTGATGTATTTCTCACATCCTCGGTTAATTCCTCTACCTGTTTCATCCACTTCTCTTTTGCTGCTAGTGCTTCCGCCTTCTCCACTTCTAACTCTTGTTGCTTTTTCTCATACAAGGTTTTGTACATTTCTATTTCTCTCTTTACTCTTTCTGCTTCGTATGCTTGTATGAGGGATTTGTACTGTTCGAGTTGTTGCATCTCGGTTTCCCCATAGGTTTGTGATTCTTTATTCATTGTCTAAATAATTACACTATTACTACCACTATTATTTCATACATTTATTATCTACACTTTATACACGGAATTTAATTTTTGTTATTGATCGGCGTAGCGAAATCCTTTGATTCGCTGCGCAATCCTCTGTCTACACATTGGACATTCCTTTATTTTCCGACTACACGTGGCACATGCGATCAAATGTCCGCATGGCATATGAATAACTTCTACACTCCTCTCCCAACACATAGTACATCTGATATCTCGTAAGATAGCTGCTTTGACCATTGATTCTTCTTTTATTTTTGTTTCAGGTTTTTCCCTATACTGAGTTATCGCTCTGATCATATCGTACGTTGTTGTTGGTATATGTACGTTTTTCTGTAATCTCTCTCTAATCATGTTCTTTGCCCTTGTCGTGCCTATTCCGGCTGCTTTCAACGCTCTGCACATTTTAGGCTTGTCTACGACTTCGTCGACCTCTTCTTCTGTTACTAGTACTTCCGGATATTCGGTTTCTTGTTCATTGTGATATAGGCACCATGCTTGATGTCTAATTTCTGGTATGCCTTCTTCCGGTAATCTCTGTTGGCTTTCGCATCTTTCACACTTGAGTATTTGCTTTTCTGTTAGGTAGAATCCTCTTATTGCTAGTTCAGGTCCTCTCGTATCATCTCCGAATGTTTTCATTCTGTTATCTGCTATTTGCGTGAGGAATTCACCTTCACAGGTTGGAACATATTCGTCAACGATTCTGGTTATCGCGATTGTCATTTTCCCTCCTTTTTCGTCTTCAGTTTTCAATTTCTCCAAGGCTTCGTATTTGATTTCTGGTTTGTTGTGTACATCAAATCCCAGTACGAATGGACAAGTTGGAAATCGTTTACGATGTTCCTCCTTTGGGTGTTCTCCTTTTTTCCATTCCGCTAATTTCCCTTTACAGAAACGACACGTTACTTGATCGGGTATCTCTGGTTTTCCGGAGAAGAAAAATCCGTTGAGTGCCAGCGCTCGGCTCTGTTCCTTGGTGAAAATGGTCTGGTGTTCAAATGACAGGTATCTCTGGTTCTCACTTCTGAATTGCTCCTTATCTCCCTGTTTCAAATTCCCATGTACTAAACTATAATCATTTCCCATTCTTTGATAATACGCGAAACCGCTTGGTTTCGTTTTGCTGACTTCCACATCTCTCGCCCTTTCTCTAGATGGCGTATCGTCCTCTTCTTCTCTCATTGTGATCGTTTTCTTTCGGATGTTCGGTTTCTCTTGATTACTCATCTATAATAAATTTCATCATTTCTTTTTGCATTTTCCTTTTTTTTTTTTTTTTTTTTTTTTTTTTTTTTTTCTAATTTTTGTGGTTTTGGTGAGTTATTTTACTTTATATAGTAGCTTTATAATTACTTTACATAATTACTTTACATTGCTTTTTACAAAATATTTACAGTTTCCTTCTATCCGCCTATCGTATTTCTATTGTTGGTCCTACCTCGTCTAGTTCAATTAGGAAGAATATGGTGTCCTTTTCTATGTAGGAACCGTCATTGAACTGGTATAGCTGCATAAACTCTGCTACTCCTACCGCAGGATTAACCTCTGTAATCGGTTTATTCCATGCTGGACTTGATGCTCGACAGCACATTATATGTGTCTTTTTTGATCCTAAGAGAGATATTTTTAATTTATGTCGGAATGGCCATACTATTAGGTCGTCAAACTCTCCTTTACAGATTTGCATATAGAGGGACATGCACCGATCTTTAAACTTTCCCTCGCCATTTGGAAACCATCTTAATTTCATCTTGTATCCATGTTTCTTGGCGTAGAATGGTTTGCTCACTATCGTTGTCTGGATTCCTTGCTTTGCTCGCTCCATTATTTCTGTTATTCCTTGGACTTTCCACATGTATGGTAATATTGGTAGTTCCTCTGTTGTCAGTTCCTTTGCCATCCATTTGGTTTGCAGTTTATTTACTTCGACTAATTTGTCGTCTAATTTCAACATTCTTTGTATTACGGCTTCTCTCGTATTTTCGAAGCTTTCCTGTGAGCTCAGCATTTCCTTTATCATGATTTTGTGTGATTTGAGTTCGTCTTTGACGTCTTCGATTGCTCTTGCTGTTAACTCTATTGCTCTCATCATCTTTTGCATGTGCTCGAATGTATTCTCCTCCACATGCTTCTTCATTTCTTCTGCTGGTAATTGTGCTCTACAGTCGAATGTCACCATTGGGCATTTTATTGCTTTTCTCGTGCATATCTCCCAATGTTCATTTAATCTGACGTTGTTAATTTCTCCACACTCGTTTGGGCATCTCCCTGTGTATTCGTCGCAAATCCGTCTTTCTACTGCGTTTCGATGTTCCATTTCGATCTCTCTCCAATTAGCAGTTTTTCCGCAAAATTCACATTTTTCCGTTCGTGCTTCGCATTCTCCTTTATGTTTGGTTTTCTCTTTTCGTAAGAACTTTACCTTACATGCTTCGCATTCTAATTCTAAATATTCGCATACGTCGGTATGGGCTCTCAACTCCTTTACTCGACCTGTCCATTCGCATGACCTTTGAGGACATCTTATTTTCACTTCTCTGATTTCTCGGTTCATTGCTTTATCCGGTATCGTGCCAGTGGGAACCAACTTAAATGCTTCTCCACATCCTGGACAAGTTTCTTGCTTTAGTTTGGCTAATCTTATATCACACCCTCGGCACAATCTACAACCGCATCGAGTTTGGCTTGCTCCAATTAATAGTTTTCTACATGCTGCATCGGCACATAATAGTCTCTCTTCGAACTCGTCCGGCTCGGCTTGGTATTTTCTCATCAACTCATAGTTAATCTTTTGTTCCTCTGCTTCTCTCCGGTTCTCTTCCGCTTTGTTTTGCATTCTACAATGATAACTTTTTAATCTTGGGATTCTACTTGGTTATAACTCTATTTATTTACAGGATTATTTACATTTTACTCC